>CAUYLG010028139.1:0-179340 GCA_963573385.1 Cacajao melanocephalus
TGAGAACATGCGGGGAACATAGAACTCTTTTGGTTGTGGTAGATGGGACACCAACTCAAACTAACTTAAGCAAGAAAGAAAATGTGTTAGCTCTTGTAACAGAGAGATGCAGCCCAGGCTTCAGCACAGCCAGATTCAGTCGCTCATGTACTACAGGACCTCACCATCCCTCCTCCACTGCCCTTTGGCTGGCTTCCTCCTCTGCCCTGCAGACGGTCCCTGCCTCATGACCAGGGAACACAGCCAGGAGCTGGCCCCGCCTGCAACATCTTTACTCGGCATGATCCCGAAGGAAGAGAGACCTTCGTTTTTGGAGTTCATATATCATATCTATGGGATTTGGATCTATCTGGGTCATGGACCCTGAATCAATCATTATGCCAGGGGGATAGAACACCCTGATTTACCTGGCCTCCTCACATGCTCACCCCAGGGGTAGGGCACAACACCCAGCCGTAGCTAATGGGGCTCCCCGTAGGAGAGAAAGATCCTACTGTCAGACGAAGGAGGGAATGGAGCAGACAAAACGCAGATTTCACAACCAAATTCTGTTTGGAACCTTTCTCACTTTCTTCACTTGACAGGAATCTGGATGCCTGACAAAGTATCTGAACAGATGTTCAACAATATTGGGTGTGTTAATGGATGGAGAAGTGAATGGGTGGATGCATGGGATGGATGGATGAGTAGTGGATGGACAGAAGATGGGCAGTTATATGCCTAGCTATGGAGAAGGCCAGAGGAGAGAACCAAGCTCCACAACTCAAGGGGCTCCCTTCCATGCTCATCAGAAGCCACTGCCTGTCTTACGGTCTCCGATCTCCTTGAGGATTGGTTCGGCCATGCCAGACCATGGGCTCCTTGAGGGCAGTCCTCAGCCAAACCCGTCTCTGCCAGCGCTCCCAGCCCACCACAGTGCTGAGTGCCTGGCCAGGGCTGCTGATGGGCTGAAAGTCAGCAGTACCTCTGTGCATCTCTTTGTTATAGCTGGACAGTGAGACAGGATCTAACCCTCAATGTCATCTGAGTGACAGAGACAGCAAACCCTCCCCAGATTCCTGGTCTCAGACACAGAACCTTCATCGTTCTTTCTCAAGCCCCTCGCAATCGAAAACAGGATTAAAAAAAAAAAAACTTTCAAAAAAGGCCAAACGAAAAAAAAGAACCATAAAACTGGTGCTCGCAGTGGACAGCAGCAAGGCCGGTGCCTTCTTGTGTGAGATGATTTGTGGGTTAGGCCCCCAAGTCCAGATCCTGGGAACAGTAGGCGTGTCCTCCATCCAGAAGCTCTTGTTTCTTGCCATGGCCATAGTGTTGCGGCTGCTCAAACTGTCTAGAAAACTGAAGAATTAATCCTGGGAAGTAATGAGCTCTCCTGGGAGGGGTTGGGCTGTGTGCTGCCTGTTGTTAAGTCATTGTCGTCATACCAATGGCCTTGGGAAATGGCATTAAGAAGTCTAAAGGGCTGAGTCACAACCAGGGTGGTGGCAGTGTTTTCTTTTGTCTTATTGTAATTTCCAACCCTTTGATCTCTTGTCTAAAATAGCCTCTCAGAATTTAGCCGTTATAGTTCTTCCCTGGTTAATACTGTTCGCTTCCTCTCTTCAATGGCATCTTTTTCTGTACGTGTATTTATTAAGGAACAAAAACGAGTTAGGCATTTAGAGGACTTACTTTAGTCCCAGTAGACCCACTTGCCTGGAAGATCGGATGCCCAGGGAGGCTTCTGCAGATGAGAGGGCCCCATCTGCACAGGGGTTCGCCCATTGGCTTGAACCAGGTCTGCTGGGGAAGCTCTCCCGCCTCAGTGTCTCTGGTTTTTTCCCTCTGTCTCTTGTTCTGTTTCCATGGGGCATGTGTGCTCTGATGGGGACAGCCTGCATTCAGGGTTTGGCTATTTGGGGAATTGCTGAGTCTCCTGCTTTCTGGAGTTGACCTTTTCTGCAAAGCATGTGCCATCCTCAGGGCTTGTCAGGCATTTGGAAGGAGACCGTCTCCAGGGAGCCAGCATCCAGCCCCTGTCCTTCCTGCATTCTCTGCCCAGGGTGGAGGCCAGAGAGAGACTGTTCCTGCAGAGGAAGGGCAGGCTTCTGCCTGAATCCTCAGAGAGACTCACCTGGACCAACTACAAGTTGCTCAGCCCCGGGAGCTGAACCTGGAAGATGACCTCGTAACAGCCGCCTGGGCCTTTCACCGGGGACACCTGGGGAGTGACCAGGTCTAGTCACCACTCAGGCAGCTCCTGCTGCATTGGAGCCAGGCTCTTCGTGACCTTGGGCAAGTCACTTCCAACTGTCTGAGCTTCAGCTTCTTCCCCTGGGAAATCAAGATGGCATTAGTCAGGGCAGGCTAACTATTAGAACAAACCACCCCAAGCTATCGTGGCTTAATCCTGTAGCTTATTTCTTTCTCGGGCTTCGGTGTGGGGTGGGTCAGTGAGAGCAGCTCTGCTCCAGGAGCCCGACAAGAACCAAGGTTCCTTGTGCAGTGCATCCCCGCCATCTGTGCCTCACCCTCCTCTGCAATGGACAGGGAAAGAGAGATGAAGAACACATCCTGCTCTAACCATACGGGTCTGGAGGGGCCGGAGTCACTTGCACACACACTCTGCACACATCAGCAGGAACTCATCACATGGATCCAGCTAGAATCAAAGGGGAGCTGGAGAGTGTTGTCCAGCTGTGGTCCCCAAGAAAGAGGAGGGCACAGACCTGGCAGCACCGGCCACCTCTGCCACAGAGATGGTGATGAAAAGTCCCTCTCCAGGATGTGCTAGAGGTTTAAATATACAATGTCGTCATTCTGCACGCATGGTGCCTGCCCCCAGTGGGCACAGAGATATTGTTATTTTTCTTGTTTCTTCTCCCGGATATTCCCTTGAGGTTTATGCAAATAGCAGACCAAGGCAAGAAATGAAATCTATGTCCCTGCCCTCTGAAGTTACTGATTTCTCTGTGTCCTCGCAGCGTAACATTTCATTAGACCTTCCAGATTGGGGAAAGAATGAGCAGATTAAAAGTCAGATAGTGCCTAGAAGCCTGCTTCATCGGTTTCTGGGACGGCTGGAGCTTCAAAGCTATTTGGTATTTCCACTGCCGAAAGGCCTCCTCAGGAGCAGTTGTGTTTTAATAAATGGCTGCCTGAGTAATGTTCCTCGGAGGAATTGCGTCGTGGATGTGTATGCTCCTGGGGGAGAGCTGGCTGCTCCCTCCGCCGCTCGGGGTGCTGGTGCATTATGAATAGGATGGGTGGGGTTGGAGGAACCTGGCAAGCCTGCCCATCCTGGGCCAGTGATGTCATCTCCTAGATGCACCAGGCAGACTCTCCAGGGCTCTGGGTCAGGGCTTGCTGGGCAGGGAGACTGGGAGACGTTTTGTGCAACTGACGTGAACCGCCCCTTCCCCATGGCCACTGGCAAAAGCAACCACTTTAAGGCCCAGGGGAAGAACTCATTTCCTTGACATACCCTGACTGATGCTGCCCCCATCAGATAGGGGCGGTCTGGTGGGTGGGGCAGGGAAGGAGGGAAGAACGGGCCTGAGTCAAGGGTCTTGCCATCTGTGGAGAGAGAAGACGGGCATGAGAATCAGTGATGTGGGATTACAGCATGCTTCATTCATTCATTCGTTATTTACGGAGCCCTAAAGAGGCCAGGTACTGTCTGAGCAGTAGATACAGCAGTGAATAGATACAGCAGTGAACAGAGCTGGCAGGTGGAGACTGTGGTGCCTGAGAGCAGGGCTCAGAGACTGTGCTGCCTGGGGTTGAATCCTGCCTCTGCCACTTTCTAGCTGGGAGACTTCGGGCAAATTGCTTGACCTTTCTGTGCCTCAGTTTCCTCATCTGGAAGATGGAGACCGCCATCAGAACAGCTGCCTCACACCGTTGTTACGTAGATTAAATGAGTCTGTGTTTATGAAGCCCTGCCCTTAGGGAACTCACACTCCAGAGAGGGGGAGACAGAGAAATCTAAGGAAGTACATTATATAGGCCAATAGAAGGAAATGAGAGTGATCTGAAAAAAAGGCAGAGAAAGAAGTTGCCATTTTAAAATAGGATAGGCAGAGAAGGCCTCACTGAGAAGGTAACATTTGAGAAGTGACTGGAAGGCAATGAGAGCCCTGGCCGTGTGGATAGTGGGGAGGATGGGCCAGGCACAGGGAGCAGTGTGTGCAAAGGTCCTGAGGTAGAAGGGGTCTGAAGCAATGGAGGCACTACACGGAGGCCAGCGTGTTAGAACAGAGGGGCAGGAGGAGCTGGAACGAGAGAGGAGAGTGAGCACCAGGGCCTCCTGGGTCTGATAAGGCCTGTGGCTTTTTCTTAGGGTAGGATGGGAGCCGTTGCAGGGACTTGGGGGAGATGATCTGCCTTGTGTTTTAACTGGATCACTCTGGCTGCTGGGTGGAGAATACACTGAATGAGGGTGAGGGAGGAAGGAAGGAGACGCATTAGGAGGCTGTGGCAGAAATCCAGCTAAGAGATGAGAGGCCCAGACCAGGGTGGCCAGGGTGGATGTGGGAAGAATGGTTGGAATCAGGAGGAAACACAGCTGCCAGCCGAGGGGGTTGAATGTATAAGAAGCATCGTAAGTGAGAGATGAAAGGTCTGCAGGCCGAGGCAGGTGGGACTTTGAGCCTGGGCATGAGTCTGGGAAAAGATGTAGAAGGAAGAGCACTGGCTTCAGAATCAGGCACAAGAGCTTTCTTCCAAGCACCCCCTACTTCCACCAAGTGGCCTTGAGTAAGCCACCGCATCACTGAGCCTCAGTTTCCCCTTCTGTGAAATGGAGACAGTGCTATGACACACACAGTTTAAGTGACTTGCAAAGTGGCAGGCATGCTGTAGGTGCTCAATAAATGCTCCTTGCTTCCCCTTTCCACTGCCTGTTTGCAGCTGGGTAAGGAAGGCTCTGTTGTCCTCGAGGTGGGGGTTCCCCAGGTCAGGAGGCCGATACCTGCAGAACTCAGGGGTGTGGAGAGGGATGCAGGTACCACCTTGTGCCAAGCAAAAGGGGGTGTTGGCATCTCTGTCTCTGATTTCATAGAGAAATTCACCAGGCATTTCCTCTAGGCAGGAGGCCCCAGCATATGGGGTGAGTAGGCCTCGGCCATGCTGCTCCTGGGGGCAAGTCACTTCCTCTGTAGCCAGGGAGTGGGTGCCAGCCCAGTCCTCTTCTCAGGCCTGAGGAATACTGAGCTGCTTTTATTCTAGCCCCTGAAGGCCATCCTGATGGTGCCAGGCTGGCATCTGACACCAGAGTCCCCCCAGCCTCAGGTGGGGACCACAGCTTTCTCCGGACTCCCATCCTCCCACCTCATCCAAGCCCAGTCCTCTGCAGCCCCCTTTGTTGAGCCCAGACAGTGGGTGTCAGCCCTGCTCTGTGTGCCACTGCAGGGCTGGCCCTCTGTAAATGGAGGGTCTGTGCCTACAGACTGGGCTGGGCTGAGCCAAGAACAGATGGTATCTCCCTCCCTCTCCCAGGGGCTGCTGCAGCTGAGTTCTGGCCTGGAGACAGCTCCCCAGAACCCTCTCGGAGCCCTGACCCCATCATCTCAATTGTCCTCAGGGTGCCCACTCCCTTGCCTGAGGCTGGGCTCTGTGCAGCCACCCGTGTGACTACAGGCCGGGGATGTGACTGATGGGCGTGAGGGGGCTTCCACCCAGGCACCTGGCGGGGGTGGCCAATGTGGTATGTTTTCAGAGCTTAGGGTGTCATCAGACACAGGATACCCTGCAGAAAGAGGGCTAGAAAAGATCAGGGCCCGGGGATGAGGCAGCAGAGTGACCTGGAATCATCAGGAAGACTTCGTGGAGGAGGCAAGAGCTAAGCAGGAGGAGGATTGAATCATTTATGTCAAGATGTGAAATAAAACTGTTCATGTTGTTTTGGGGTCTCAGGTGAGGCCCCAGGCTGTGCATGACAGGCATCCAGTACCCCCACATTAAAAAGAGGAGCTAGACAGCCCTGGGGCCCATCTCTACTCCCATGAGAAAAGCCTCGGGACGGACTACAGGGAGCCACAGTCCAAGAAGAGAGCTGGCCTAGGAGGGAAGCTGAGGCTTTGCTCTCCCCTCCCGGGAGGAGCGCCCCTCTCTACCAGCCCCTCAACCAGTCCTGTGGCAGCTGCTTCTACCCTGACACTGGAGCACTTAGAAGGACAAGACCCGTGTTCCCTGGAATTTGGGGGACACCAAGGCTGTGCCTGAATCTCAGCAGGAAGTATCCAGATGCAAAAGGCTCCCAGGGTATCTGAAACGTGCAGTGGAGAGTGAGGCTTGTGCTGGGAGCAGCAGGACCAGAGTTGGTCATCAAGGGAGAGTCGTGGACACTGCACAGGGAGCCAGACTCGAGCTGTCTTGGAAGAAGACCCTGCCCAGGAGGCCAGCCTTCCGGGGTGTGAAAGAGCCGCCTGAGGGAGCGTTTCCAGCATAGCACAGACCCTCGTGGAGCTCCTGCAGAGAACCCACCAAAGCGTCGCAGAGGAAGGAGAGCCGGCCCGGGGTGTCTGCACACAGAGGCTGCCTCTGCCCGTTTCCATCACTCTGCTCACACCTTCCCACTACGCCCTCAGCCCCATCCCTGACCAGTCTGGGAGGCTGAAACAGCAGTTAGTGAGAAGGAGGCAGAACCAGGGAAGGGGTTGCTGCCATCCTCATTACCACATTCTGAGCCTGGATCCAGCCAGAGCTGGGGCAGAGGGGAGAAGCTGTGGGCCGGATACGATAAGATTTCTGATGAAAGATTGGACTGGGCTTTGGAGAAACCAAGGATATGGTCATGTTTAGGACTGACCTAGCGACTTACTAGCTACGTGGCCCCACAGGTCACTTAAACTTTACGTTCCTTAAACCCCTCCCTGCCTCGGTTTAATTAAAGTACCTGAGGATTAAAAGAGCTGATGCTGGCACAGCCCTTGGTATAGTAGCCAGCACATAGTAAGTGCTCAGGAAGTGTTAGCTTTCAGTAGGAGAAGTAGTAGCAGGAGCAATAGTGTCGTGGTAGCAGCAGCAGTACTTCCACCAATAGAAGTCGTGCCCAGAAGTGACCACCCCTCCCTCCTCCCCCCAGAAAAACCCCAAATGCTATTTGGGTCTAACAGAGTGAGTCTGAAAAAAATAGTGGGAGGAAAAGATACTTGTTTGCCGATTACATCCCCCCGAGTTCAGCCTAAGAAACCACTTATGTGGCCAGCATTTCACAGGCTCTGTAATGAGAAGACAGCAGTGCTGGATGAGGCTGGGAGCAGCTATCTCTGCAGTCTGGGTGGTCCAGGAAGGCTTCCAGGAAGAGGTGGCACAGAGTAAGGTCTCCAGCAATACAGAGGTGGCGCTACGCCATTGGGAGAAGAGAATGGTCTGAGGCCTGTGTGCATGGCCATGTCCTTCTCACTCACACATCCTCTCTTGGGACAGTTCAGCTCAATTGTCATCAGTGGAGCCGCTGCAGTATGCTAAGCCTAGGTCGGGGCCCTGGGGACAGAGATAAGGAGCAGGCAGGCTCTGCTTTCAAGGAGCTGCCAGCCTCATGGGGTTAAAGAGAAAAATCATAGAATGCCAAAAGAATTTTGTGGAGATGAATTCAGGGGTAGTGCAGGGATCAGAGGAGAAGGCAGCCCAGCTTGGGGACCCTGTGAGCACACACAGGCACACACACACACATAGGTGCACACACACACACACACACAGATGCACACACACATGTACACACACATGCACACACACACACATACACACAGGCACACACATGCACCCACCTGCTTCCCTCACTGTCTTTTCCCCAGACCATTTCTCCTTCTGGGCACACAGTAGGGTTGCACGTCCCCACTCACTTAGAGTTAGATCGTGACCATGTGGCTTGCTTTGGCCAATGACACTAGAATAGAAAAGACGCATGCTTTCCAAGTGAAAACCTTGAGAGCCACTGTGTGATGTGCCAGACCGTCTCTCCTTTTGCCACAGTGGCCAGTCTAACAGCCTGGGTCCTAGAGAGCTGATGACCTGGCGCAGGGCCCCCAGCCAACCGGCAGGGAGCGTGCAGCATGAGTGAAAAGCATACCTCATTAAAGCCATTGAGGTTTGGGGACTGTCTAGCATCATAGCGTCTCCTCCCTATCCAGGCTGATGCAACCATCATTTTGTTAAGTGGCCAAAATAGAAAACTGATCCTGACTGAGTCTCCTGGGAGCCATCGGGCCCTCCTCTGTTGCAGCCCCTGCCCTGGGAGTAGAAGGTCTGGATTCTAATTCATCTCTGCCCCCAGGCTCTGAGACTCGGTTACCACCATTGTGGAAGGAGTTGCTGATCCCTGCCCCGCCTGCCTCCCCAAGCTGCTGGGAGAGTTCAGCAAGGTGGGTAGGGGGACGTCTTCAGAGACCTGGAAGTCAGGCAACAGCCTCCGAGCACTGCATTCATCAGCTTTCCTGCCTTGGGCCCTGGGGGTCGCAGTGAAGGTCACCCGCTCTCAGAGTCAGGCAAAGGACACACCAGGAGGGGAGGACCCCAGGGGAATGTGCTGCTCCTTGCTGCCAGTATGCAAGGGGCCAGCAGTCCCAGGCTGCCCAGCGGGGGTGGAAGTGGCAGCCTGGAAGCAAAGTATCCCTGCTTGGTTAATCTAAAAATAAACAGAAAGGCAACAAAATCTATGTTTCAATTACTGCACACAAGCTGTTCAAACAGCCAGCTCTGCACTGGAGATGTGAACTTGTCAACAGAGGCCGCCTCGTTTGCATGCTTGGGTGGTGATAAAACACACAACCTCACAACAGGCTGCCCTCTGGTCTGGGCTTCTTTTTTTTTTTTTTAATTAAATTAAATTAAAAACAGGGACGTAGAATAAAGACAATGAAAATCTGAAGCAAGTACATCACGATAGGGTAGCAGCTCCCAATCTGAAAACGAAGGTTCTGTGGTTGGAGACCAGCCTGGTACTAAGGTCAGCAGGGGCCCCGTGGCCAGGAACAGAGGACAAAAGTCTCTCCCAAGTGACCAAAAACATTCCTCCCTTGCGGGTGGCTGCTGATCCTGGAGAAACTCCAGTGGGCAGTGTGGACCTTTAGTTCCCAAAGCCAAAGTCAAGGCCCCGGAGGTCCCCTTTGTGGAGGAGAGATGAGTTTCAGGCCAGCCAGCAGGGGCTCTGGGGGTGAGCCAGCAGGCTGCTTGCATGGTGGGCAGAGCTGGGACTCCCATCCTTGGCCACACTGCCTTTCGTCTCCCATCTTAATTAGACACTGTCCTCACTAAGCCACAGTCTCCTTTCTGATGAATAGGAAATGAATGGAGCCTCAGGGAGCTGGGCCGCCCTGGGGTTCTGGGGCTACCCTGACCTACCCAGCCTGCTCCAGCCCAGCATGGTCCCTCCCCTGCCCCACAGAGTGCTTTTCCCTTTTCTGGCTGTGGCCTCCTGAGCAGCCCTCCCTCTCTGAAGGCAGGAGCCATGCCCTCTTCTTATTTCCTCTCCGTATGTTGCACTGAACCAGTTATAATGGGGAAGGAGGTGGGCAGTGAACTTGACGTGATTTGATGAGAAAAGGTCAGACCGTGTATTAACCCAAGGGCATGCCTGGGGAATTGCTTGGGAGGGAAAGGGGGGTACGAAGGCCTGACTCAGGGAGTGGAGCCCCAGAACAGGAAGTGGGCTATGTCGTGGTTTCCCGGGGAGGGATCTGGACAAGCAGGAGGCCCCCCCAGGTCCCACCAGAGATGGAGACCAGAAAGGTGGGCACTGGCGCTTAACGCAGGTGAAGGTTCGTTCCACAAATCCTGTGCACTGAGGTGGTTCTCGGTTTTGCATTCACTCTGGACAGGGATTTTAATGTCCCCGGCCCTCGGAGCAATTCTGCAGCCATCAACCCAGACGCTAGTCACTTGGTGAAATAAAAGAGCAGTTGAGTCTCTCTCAAGGAAGATAACATCCTGTCACAGGCGGTATGATCTGCCGGCCATGTGACGGCTGTTCCCTAATGTTTCCAAATAGACTTTTGAATAGACTCTTGTCTAGAGGAAAGCAAATTGCAAGAGCATTTTTGGCAGCCAAATAGAGAGAAGGCATCAGTCTTTGTTCTTTGCAACTCTTGCCACTGGGTCCGGCTCCAGGCACCAAGTAGGATTCATTCATCAGCTTGGGTTACTGATGAACACCGTTTCCTGTGAACAGGGAGCTCGTTGAATTAGTCAGTTCTGCAAGATCTAGAATAATCAGGCATGCGTGAGAGGCGGCCCTGGGAGGCAGGAGGCCTGCTTGGAGAAGGGAAGTAACAGCAAAATCCACCTCACAAGACTGCGATCTTGTGTTTGCAGGACTATGGGGAAACAGGGTTTGAGTTTTCCGTGTTTTCATCCTCCATGGAGCCACAAGAATGATAAGTTAGAAGGAGCAACGATGGTTATTCGCAGTGATAACTCTGGTTAATCCTCCTCTAAGTAATCAAACAGTAGCCACCATAGCTCCCTCATCGATCCTGATGTTTACAAGTTCCTAATTTATACACGCCTCCTTTCTTCCCTCAGTTTATGCTGATATTATGTTGCCAACTGTCATTTCCAATATCTTTTTTATTTTTCATTATCACCATTTTAATGATTTACACCAGGAGCAATAGCACAAATGCCTAGTCAATTAGTCCCGTGAGAAGAGTCTCTGAATCACGTGTGCTTTTTTGAAAAAAAAAAAAAAATCACTACATCAAAACCCACAGCCAGATTTTCTCAAAGCAAAGGTACACGTGGGAAGGGAGGGGAACGGGAGGCTTGTTCTTTTAATATTGTTCATCTAAAACGGGCACTAGCACTGCCTTTCCAAGACAGGGAGATTGCTTTTTGTGCAAGAAATTGTGCCCAGAAATGGAATCATTGGCATTTTTCCTGAAACTTAACCACCAGAAAAGCATTTTGAACATTTGTCTTTTTAGATCATGTATTAAGCCCTGTAATTATGGAATATGGCTTTTTCCAAATATATATCTGTCCCCCAGGGCCATCTAGGGAGTCAGCACACCTGGGTCCTAGGGCCAAATCCTGGCCTGCTAATTCGCCAGATCTTAGGCTGGGGGGTCTGAAACTTGAATCTGCGCATGAGTGAATCCTGTCCTGTCCCCACCCCGCATCTTGTTAAAAATGTAGATTCTGATCAGGAGTCCTGGGGCAAGGCCTAAGACTCCGCGTTCCTCGCCAATCCCCAGGCGATGCTGCGGCCACTGGCCTGTGGACCACACTTTGAGTAGGGAGGAGGTAGGCCGCTATACCTGGCCCAGGCTTCATCTCTTCCTTTTCCTGGGTTATCAAATGCGAAGGTCAGTGCTGGCCTGCTTACGCGGCAGGGTGTTGTGAAGCAAATGATGCGGTGGTTCTAAAAGAACCTTCTGTGGGTAGGGCACGTCCCAGAAGACCTCCCCTCTGAGCAAAGGCTGAAGCAGACAGCACACACACAGCATGGTTCATCACGGGTCCTGGCTTGTGATGGGGCTCTCCAAATCCCATTTGGCTTTGTGTAACTGCAACTTCGCGTCTTTAGACCAGCGCCTCCCATTTCAGTGCTGTAACTACAGCAGGAACAAGGCCGGGGCCAGGCGCAGAAGACACTTCTGGCCATGCCGGCTGTGCTGGTGGCGCTGATAGTGGTGACGCTTTGATGGTTTGCGGGAGGGATACATTAAGTATTTGTAGCTTTTTGTATATCATACCTCAATAAAACAGTTTTAAAAGAAAAAAAAAAAGAGCCTTGTGAAGGGTGAGGACTTGCTGCTGCTGTCTCGGCCACTGTGGGATGTTTAGGGCGAGGGCCCTCCCCACTCTCTCTGAGACCAGTGGCACCCACAGGTCGGCCAGGTGCTTCCCTCAAAGCTTTGGACTGGCTGAGACCTGGGAAACACGTGCAGGTTCCGCTGGCGTTGGAGAAAGCAGGCTCCCTGTCTTCTTTAAACAATAAAGACAGTACCCCAAAGCCTTTGGTTACAGAGATTGATGCCACCTGTGGTCCCCGGAGTGGAAGCAGAGGTCAGAGGTCATGGCTCTGGTTTCTTTCTTGAGATGGAGTCTCGCTCCGTGGCCCAGGGTGAAGTACAATGGCGTGATCGTGGCTCACTGCAACCTCCGCCTCGCCAGTACAAGCGATTCTCCTGCCTCGGCCTCTCAAGTAGCTGGGATTCCAGGAGCCTGCCACCGTACCCAGCTAATTTTTATATTTTTAGCAGAGACGGGGTTTCATCACGTTGGCCAGGCTGGTCTTGAATTCCTGGCCTCAAGTGATCTGCCCACCTCGGCCTCCAAAGTGCTGGGATTACAGGCGTGAACCACCGCTCCCAGACACAGCTCTGGTTCCTAATGGGATTGTCAAATCCTTGCCTCCCCTCTTTCCCCGGCCTGGAGAGCCTGGTAGAGGCTGCTCATTTGGGTTCAGACCCTGGACTCTGCAGTAGGTGTTGCTGGAACCTTCTGGCTGCCAAGCAACAGGACCAGGCTAGGCAGGCTTCACACTGGCCCTGGCTGAGTGGGGCCTGATGGTGAGGTGGCTGGTGAGGACTGGGGGCCAGCGATGGGAGTGGAAATGTGACAACAAAAGCCTTTCAGTTCCCCTGGGGCCTTGATATTTTAAGGAAAGGAGCTAAAAATAAATCCACTCCTTAGGTTACTCATCCTGCAGTAGAACGGGAGAAGGTTGGCCTCAGCCTGGGGTACTCCAGAGTTTCCTAGGTTTCTGCTGCCTCTGAGGATTGAGATGTGAGGCCTTGGGTCCAGGCTGGCACCTACACGTGGCCCCCACAACCCACACGTTTCATGTCCACTTGGAGATACCGAACACCCCACCCTCCCTGAGGATTCCGTCACCCTCAGAGGCCGTGTGCAGGGCCAGGGTAAGGGCTAGATGGTGAGGCATAACTTAAGGGCTCTTCCCTTTCAGGGCAATATAAATGAAGGTAGACCTTGATGGGGGCCCCTAGGCAGTTCCCTCCCCTCAGCCTAGTTCTGGCCCTGGCATGTGTTCCATGCTGGGAGGGGCACTTTGGTCTGGCAAATGTTCCCTGAGCCCCCCGCCCTGCATCCCTGTGCTCAGGGCTTAGGGAACATTTGCCCTGAGCTCCCCACCCCAGGTCCCTGTGCTTGGTGTCTCACCGTGCTTGGGCAGCTCCAGTGGAGGACACGAGGCAGGAGAGGTGGTGCTGTCTTTAGGGACACGATCAGAACCCACACAGGGAGTGGAACATGCCAGTCCATCCCTGGGGTCCTAGGCCTGGTGAGTCTGGCTTCTGTGGGGTCCAAAAAGAGAAGGTTCGTCAGAGAAAGCATCCAGCAGGGGAGGCCACCGTGGGGCTCACCCCCAGCCTCAGCCAGAACCAAGACTTCCGAGCTATTGGGGGCTCATGGAGATGGGGGTCCTGGGGGCTGGACCAGCCCCAGGAAGCAGGGAGGCATTTCCAAGGGGCATCCCCACCTCCTGCTAACATCCACGTCAAGCCGCCTCTCCAGAAGCACCCAGAGAGTTCCTTTGTGTTGCATTTGCCAAGATGGTGTTCTGGCTGCTGTTTAGTATTTTGCTCCAGAAGAAAGGCTAAAAGATGCAGAGAGGGAAACTAAAATAATAAAGACAAGCACAGACTGTTCCAATCGACTTGGCAGCATGTCTCCCCCAAATGAGGCAATCATACATTTTCCGACTGGGGCCGGCCTGGCCGAGGCTCATTCCTCAGCCAGCCACCTCGGCTTCCCTATCTGGAGGCAGCGAGGGCTCCCTGCCTTCCTGTGGATTAATCATGCCTTCAGGGCCCTCACAGCCGGCCGCCCACTCCTTCGGCGTGTCTTAATGATAGGAACGAGGAAAGGGTCATTAGCCACCTGTGATCCTGTGTACAGCGTGTACACACGGTGCATGTTAATCTGTGTTGGCCGCCACCAGAATCCAGAACGCCGTGTGTCACAGGACGCACAAGGCCTCCATCCCGCCTGTGAGCTCAGGTGCACAAAGCATGGTACTCTCCAGGCCCAGGGCTGAGGGCTCCCGGACTCTCCTCCCTGTGTTCCAGCCCCGCATGGACCATACAGACACACAGAGGCTCACAGCGACTCTTAATTATTTACTCATGAATTATTCATGATGAGGGGTTTCAGGCAGGTCTGCATGGCACGGCTGATCCCATCTCCAGCAAGTGTCCAGGAGTCCGACCCCCGCCACCAGCTGGGGAGCCATTAGAGACACATTCGGGGCCTGGGGCACCAGGATTTCCTTCCTGCAATATCCTCAGGCCCCAGGTACCCCCAAGCCTTTTGCAAGCCTGGGCCTGGGCCTTGAAGGCTCTTGAGCCGCAGGGAGAAGCTCTTCCATCAATGCAGGCCCTGGGGCTAGTGACACGGGGTCCCCTGTGTCATGGGTATTTATGGAGGATGACCTTCCCCCACCTTCAACCTGTGTCTCCCAGTGTCCCTGAGTGAGACCACCCACAGGGTCCTGGCTGACCTAGCACAGAGGGCCTCAGGAGCTGTGCGTGTGTGCAGACACCAGGCCACAGCCTCTGCTTCATATTTGACCATGTCTTTTTCCTCATCCCAGAAACCTTCCCGGTTCTGTTTGAGACATGGTTCTAGGGACAGGCAGCGGGAGACTTGCGAGGGAGCTGAAAGTCAGGGGCTGAGGCTACTTTGGCATCTTGGTTTTGATCCTAGTTAAGAGCTACCTGCCTCTTGCAAGGGGGAGGAGCCCCTGGGGACCGGGTGACCCTCCCTTATTCCTGCATCTCCTGGGTGCTCTGGCACCCCGTGATGCTGACCACACTGAAGATCTGGCCCCATCTGCCAGCGGGAAAGGAAGCAGCCAGTTTCCATTCATTCCGAAGGAATGGGCAGCCTGGGGGGAGGTTTGTGTGTGGACATGTGAGGCCAGGGCTCTGTCAGGAGAAGGACACTGCTGGTGAGCAGGTAAGCCCGAAGGGAAGCCCACGCCTCCTCCCTCAGAAGTAGGGAGCTGGCAGGAATACACCCTTCGCCGACTCCTGGCAATAAGCAATGAGAAGGAAAGAGCTTTCTCTCGTGCCAGGGATGCTGTCGGGCACACCACACCCCAACACTGGCCTCCGCCACACCACTGAGGGATGATCCGAATTGTGAGGCAGTTGCACTGGACCCTTAGGATTTTCCCCAGAGCTGGTGGATGTGGCATTGCTGCATTGGGGATGCTGGAGGACCTTGTCCGGAGGTTTATGGGTGCACCAGTGCACACGGGTGCACTGAGATGCCAGCATGTGGCTCTGAAGGGGACCCGGTTTGCAGCAGGATCAATGACCTAACATTCCAAGAAATGCTTCTGCCTGTCAGGAGCTCCCAGTGACATGTTCCCCCATTCTTCACATTGCTCCCGTTCTGTAAGGAGGTCTTCCACTCCCCTTCACTGCTCCCTGGAGGTGGGGAGGTGGATCAAAGAGTAGGGAACGGGGAGCCTGCCAGCCTGAGCCCACTTCCTGAGCTGTGTGTGCAGGGCCCAGGCTCCGGCCTCTCTGAATCTGGGCCCACAGCTGAGAAGCTGAAGCCTGATGTCTGCCCCGGGCTGCTATGAAGATAACCCCTTGGGGATCAGGGAGGCGTGGGCCTGGTGTTGATCGACAGGCTCTGTGCACAGGAGACGTTTCAGGAGGCTGGGCATGGTGCCTCACGCCTGTAATCCCAGCACTTTGAGAGGCCAAGGCAGGCAGATCATTTGAGGCCAGGAGTTTGAGACCAACCTGGCCAAAATGACAAAACCCCATTTCTTCAAAAAAAAAAAAAAAAAAAAATTAGCCGGTTGTGGTGGCAGTGTCTGTCATCTCAGCTATGCGGGAGGCTGAGGCAGGAGAATTGCTTGAACCTGTGAGATGGAAGTTGCAGTGAGCGGAGATCGAGCCACTGCACTCCAGCCTGGGTGACAGAGCGAGACTCCACCTCAAAAATAAAAAATAGAGAGACTTCAGGGTTTTGCCCTCCCCTTGGGAAGGGCCGGCCCTCCTCCCCTGCCCTCTCCTAGCCCAGCCTCGGCTTTGCCACCTGCAAGATCCCAAAGGCCAGAGCCAAGTTGGCACATACAATACCTGTGAGGCCTTCACATTTCACCCAGGACGTGCACTGCACTGCCTCTACCCTGTACCTCAGCAGGGCCCACCTCCACCTGCCAATACAAAATTTGCTAGCCTTTAGAGCGTTTTCTTCACGTGGGCATGTAATTTAAACAGGTGCCAGCAAGGCACTAACCCCACCCAGGTTCAAGTCCTAGTGTCTTTGTAAATGGTCCCCTCCACACAAAGGGATGGCTTCTGCTCAGCCTGCCCCCCCACCCCCACTTGGCAAAGGGCCCTGTGCCGGGCTCTGCTAGTCCACAGGCAGCCTGCCAGGAAAGGGGCTCACCTTGACAAGGAAACTTTGGGATGTGTTTTGTCGGTAATTGCTTGACCAGTCTTGTCTAAGGTACCTCGTCCATTCCAAGCCTCTTTCCACTGACACTGGCACTTCCTGATGCCTCCTTCAGCACCACTCTGGACACACACCTTGTGACACACTGGCTTGGTGCCCAGCAGGAAATAATACTTAAGTTGCTACCTCTGGTGCTGGCACTCCGCCGTCTCATTCAGGGTAAACCGTGCAACACCCTTCTCTCCTGACACTTGAAAGGGGAAGTGGCATTGAGGAATGAAGTCTCACTGAAAGCCTGGCATGCAAATTCTTGACCTTTGTTTTGAGTACACGTAATGAGGCTGAAACCAGATTTCGGGCTCCAGGTCTCGAGTCTCCATCTTCTGCCTGGCATTTGAAGGAGACTTGAGGAGCTGAGAATCAGGGCGCGGGCTGGAGTGGGAGGAGGTGCAGGGTGCTGGGGCCTGGGCTTTGCTTTCATGCACCGGAACTGTCAGGTGCAGGCATGGTGTCGCCCAGCAGGTGGTCTCCAAGGCAGAGAGTGGAGATGTTTTACTGGGACCTAGGAGACCCCTTTGACCTGATCCCAAGCACATCTAGGCATGTCTCAGGGGGCAGGGTTGCTGGCCGCTCTCAGTACCTACCCTCCTCACCTCCATCCTCCCCAGCTGGAAGGAGATGGCTTCTTTGACGATATGTGAGGTTGTGTTGTTTTGTAGGAAGGCAGGGGCTGAATGATCACATCAGTCAGGCCAGGCTAGGCTGCACTTGGGTAACACATAGACGGCCAGTCTCAGTGCCTGATCACAACAAAGACTCACATCTCCATTCTGCAGCATCCAGGGTGCATAGGGAGATGCTCTTCCATCAGATGGTGGCACTATCTGGAACATGTGGCCTCCAAGGTTGCTGCGACAGGCGAAGGGAACTGAGGGTCACCGATGTTTGTAGAGGGCCAGGTCTGGAAGCGGTCTCCATCACCTCCCTACCCATCCTACTGGCCAAACTCCAGACACAGCTCAACTTAACTGCAAGGGGGCTGGGAGAGTTCCTCCTTGTGCTCAGATAAAGGTCACACTGTGGTGAACACATAACATCCTCTCTGCCACATTTAGGATCCAACCCTAGGGAGGCAGTGTCCCTGAGGCACTGATAACCAGCAAGAGCCCCTTGTTGGCAGGTGACCTTTGGGAGAGGCGTCTATACTGTGAGCCCCAGCTGACTTTGACATGAAGATACTCTCCGTTCAGGGCTGTTCTTGGAGGTTCAAGGTCTGATTTACTAGGACTGTAGGATGTTTTCTGTGTGTGTGTGTGTGTATATATATATATATATGTGTGTGTGTGTATGTGTGTTTTGTTTGTTTGTTTTTTGGTCTCACTCTGTCACCCAGGCTGGAGTGCAATGGCGCAATCTTGGCTTACTGCAACCTCCACCACTTCTCAGGTTCAAGCGATTCTCATGCCTCAGCTTCCTGAGTAGCTGGGACTACAGACACATGCCACCATGCCCAGCTAATTTTTGTGGTTTTTTTTTGGCAGAGATGGGGTTTCACCATGTTGGCCAGGCTGGTCTTGAACTCCTGGCCTCAAGTGATCTGCCTGCCTTGGCCTCCCAAAGTGCTGGGATTAAGGTAGGATGTTTTCTTACTCCAGCACCTACGTGGAATTTGCAGTCAGGAGACTCACCGTTTCTTTCTGTGTCTGAGGTTTTTCTCTTCACACGAATATGTTTGTCCTCTCTGGAAGTGCTCAGCAATTAAGAAAAAGCAAGCATTTGCTTATTGATTCATTCAGCACACAGGTACTGAACACCCTTCTTTGCCAGACGCTGTTCAGGTTGGTGGGGTCACACAGAGAATGAGGACCCAGACCCTGTTCTCAAGGCAGCAGATAGACAGCAGCCATGGCTGCCAGAAGGGTGGGCAGCCTTTGCTCAGGGCACTGGAGGAGAGTCTCTCACCTGACCCAGAAGGGGAAAAGCAAGTGCAGGCTTCTAGAAGAGTCGGTGCCTGAGCCGGGTCACGGGCTGTAGCCAGGAGGAAGGTCGGAAGCCATTCCTGGCAAAAGAGCAGCATGGACTCGGACCCTGAGCTGAAAGAGGACATGAGGCTTCAGAAACTATAAGGCATTTGGAATGACGGGGCATAGCCTCTGGGGTGGGACGGGATGAATGAGAGGGGATGCTAGGAAAGGGAGCCCCCTTAGATCCTCTTCTGGGCCAGCAGAAGAGTTGGAACCTTATTCAGATGGACAGGACTTAAAGCAGGAAGGTAAAGTGTCATGATCAGATTTGCCCTTTGCAAAAATCCTATGGGCAGTTAGGTAGAGAATGGCTGAGAAGGACAAGACCAGGGGTGGGCAGGCGAGTTGAAATAAAGACACACTGGGAGACAGTGACGGAAGGTCATGGCTGCAAATGGAGAAGGGGGTAGATTTGAGAGCAACTGAGGCAGAAGAATCTAAAACCCAGCTGTCGCCTAGGGGGATGGAGATGAGGAGAGAGAGGTAGTTTTCTCTGAAAGAGGAAATTCCTGAGGATGGGTGTTTGGGCAAAGGAACACTGAGCTAATTTAGCAACTCTGGGTGTTTAGGTACCTGTGGAACAGCTGGGGGAAGGTGTGCGCAGGCTGCTGGGAGCTGAGGCTGGTGCTTAGGAGCGAGAAGAGCTGGAAAGGGAACTTTGGGAGTCATCGGAAAGGGGGGATGGAGGGATGAGGTCATCCAGGGAGAAGAGGAGGAAGAGATCCAGAACCCTGAGGAGCCCCAGCCTTTAAAGGCTGAGCTAAGGAGACTGAGAAGGAACAGCTGAGAGGGAGGTGGAGGGCTGGGGGAGGGTCTGCATCGCAGAAGCCTCGGACAGGGCTCTGGAAAGCTGGGAGATCAGCCACGTCCTGTGTGAGGGAAGTCGAGGACAGCGGCATACACGTCCCCTTGGATTTAGCAAGCAGGTCACCCGTGACTTCAGTGAGAACAGTTCCCTTGGAGTGGCCGGGGCGAAAGCCACAGTGGAGCAGGTCACAGAGTGAATGGGATGGGGAAACCGGAGCTTAGTTTAGACAGTGCCGTCAAGATGCTTGGCTGAAAAAGTTTATGTGAAAAAGGGAATTGATTTTTATTTTTTAACCATGTGATATTGGATAGACTCTGTAAAAAGAATTTTTGTGACGTTGTGTAAGCCAGGAAGCATAGTGGTGAAATAAACAGCGATGCCACATCCAGCTGAAGAAGTTATGGTCGGCTCTGCTTCAGGGGGGGCTGCAGGCTTCACCCAGGCTGCAGGTTGGGTTCAGGTCTGCCTGGTGTGCCTGGCAGAGGGGATGATGGCCACCAGGGCACAGGCCAGCCACACACGTAGAACATGGGTAGGAGGCTGCCTGGGTTGGACACAGGCCCTCTCTCCATGGCACTAGAAGTTGACAATGAGGTCTGGATGTGCAAAGGCCAGAGTAGGATCAGGCTTTATAGGCAGATATTTTTTAAATAAAGTGGGCTGTCTGTCCACTAGCCAGCGATTCCAGGGCACCTCCCCAGGGCTGAGCTGGACTAGCAGGATAGGGAAAGGAGCCGGGAGCCTAGCCCTCCAGGGGCTCGCCCCCAGACTGAAAAACAGTTGGAGAATGGAAAAGGCCAAAGGCAGCCAAACTGTGCCTGGGCCATGGCCAGGGCTGTGGGTGTGATGCAGACCCCTGCCCAACCCACCACCACTTGTGCCCTGGCACTGTCATGCCCTCTCCCCTCTGTCTCTGCCTGTGGCCTCTGTGACTGACAACCTTCCCTTCGTTTTTACATCCTTCCTGACCGAGGGTAACACGGGGCCCGGGCTGGGCAGCGACCCAGGCAAGTCATGGTAATACTGAGCAATATGCAGTCTTCGGTAATTCAGAAGCCCTTCCAAACATCATGGTGTGTCTGGGTCTCCATGACAACATGGGAGGGCCTTCTGCTCAGAGTCTCAGGAGAGCCGCGTGGGAGATGGTCTGGTAAACAGAGGCCAGGGTACTCGGGGTCTCTGATGCCCGAGATCCAATCATAGGGCTGTGGTTATGAAAGGGAACTCAACTCCTGGAGGCTAATGCCCTTTGTGACGTGAGTTGTGCCTTTAGCTAGGATCTGAAGGCTGGGGATCCTGGACTCTTTATCACTTTCCAGTACTCCAACCTCAAGGGATAACATTCTCAGTGAGGTCCCTCAATCCTCGATGGGACCATCCATGCCCTGCCACCTCAAAGGCTGCTGTGGGAGGAAGAGAGATTCATGTAAAGGGCTTTGTCCACTGTAAAGTGAGTCTATGTGCATGGGTGGCAGTATCCTATCACGTGCTGGGGAAAACATGTCCTGAGGAGTTCCCAGCTCTTTACTCATGGTGGGGTGAGAGGGGGGAAAGTCCCAACCATAATTAAAATGTGCACATTCGTGTCGTTCAGGGCAGTGACACATGGCAGAACAAACAGCATCACTTTAAACTGTGATGGGGTTCAAATCCTGCCTGCTTACTTTGGCCACGTACTCCCGGGCAAATCATGTATTCCTTGTCTGCGAAGGGGGGCTAATGAATGATCCACGCTTCGTGGGCTCGTGTGACTCTGAAACGAGCTAATGTTTGAAAGCCCGTTACTGAACCCGGAGAAGGGGCTTCATGGATGCTGTCGGTTGTCGCTGCCTGCTCTATCTTAAATCACCCTCCTCTCCACCCTGTCACCGCAGGTCCGGGCTCTGTTTCCCTGTGAAAAGCTGCCTCGGCCCACCGAGATGTCCCGGCACCACAGCCGCTTCGAAAGAGATTACCGGGTGGGCTGGGACCGCCGCGAGTGGAGCGTCAATGGGACGCATGGGACCACCAGCATCTGCAGCGTCACCTCGGGGGCCGGTGGCGGCACAGCCAGCAGCCTCAGCGCCCGGCCCGGCCTCCTGCCGCTGCCTGTGGTGCCCTCCCGGCTGCCCACCCCCGCCACAGCTCCTGCTCCCTGCACCACCGGCAGCAATGAGGCCATCACCAGCCTCGTGGCCAGCTCTGCCTCTGCAGTCACCACCAAGGTAAGACCTGGTGTCATCTCTGAGCAGCAGCCGGGTAGAGGGGCCTTGCCTGGCTGCAGGCTCAGGCCAGCACCACAGGCTCCAGAGGGGCAGCCTGTGCTCCAGATCCTGAGTCCTCCAGAGTCTTGTCCTCCCAGGACCTGGGCCTGGCAACTGTTTGCAAGAGTTCACATGGGTTTTATTATCCATAAAGTCTTTCTCTGTGACTAACTTGTAGGAAGACAAGCAGGTGCTGAGGCCATTCATTGTCCTATGCCATGTTGATTAAATGCTATTTAATGAGTGAAGTAACAGTGGTACTCCAAGATGACAATACGGGCTTCCGAAAATTGAGACCATGCAAGCGTCCATTGGAGTGCCAGTAACTTGGGTTTGCAAGAAGATACCGACAAGCAGTAATAGTCCTAAGGGATGAGGAACCCACCCTTTACTAACCACCGGGCACACGTTCTCATATCCCTTGTCTCTTCTGAGCCTTTTCTTACACTGTCCCCACCTTACAGTTGAGGACACTGAGGCACAGCAAGTTTCTAAGGGCTGGTCCAAGGCTGCTGGTCCAAGGCTGTGGGACCCTTGTGCAAGGACCCAGGACTTGTTCCCACAGCTGGCCTCAGGGATGTCAGCTCCAGGTCATTCCCGTTTCTTCTAGAAGAGGTGGCTCCAGCCTTGGGAATGGCAGCAGAGGCCAGCCCATGTTGCTGAATGGAATGTGGAAAATGGCGTTGCCAAGGCTCTTGCTTGGCCTCGGGCTGGTCCCCCATCGTGCTGGCTGCTCAGAGCACCTCAGGCAGCCTGAGTCCTGGAGGGATGGGCCCCTGGCCATGGCCATGTCAGGAAGCACATCGATCCCCATCCTGCTTCCTCACCGAGCAGGGGCTACGCAGGCTGCCTTTGCCTCCGCGGGCCATTCGGAGCCACCTCCCAGGAGCCCCCTTGGGGTGGTGTGCATGTACACGTGTGTGTGTGTGCATGCGTGTGTGTGTGTGTGTACACACGTGTGTGTCTAGGCTTTGCTTTTCCTGCTTTCAAAAAAGTTGCTGGAGAAGTTAAAGGTGGGGAGCCCCAGCCCGGCCATTGTGAGGTGGTTGTGGCGCTGGAAAGCCGCACTCCAGGTGTCCTGCGCCTTTGTCTCGTGATTTTCAAAACTCCCTTTCAGCCCTGCTTCCCATTAATAACCGTGAGTGCTGCCGGCCGCAGAGCCCGGCGGAGGCCGAGACAATGCAGCTATTGGAGGCCGGCTAGGAGTGCACTGACATCTTGCTGCAGTGCCTTATTGATTTTATTTTCCTGTTATGAAAACACTACCCCACTGAGGCGAGGAGGGAGAGAATGTTGGACAGGGGAGAGGAGATGGAGGATTATTTGGGCACGCTGCCCCCAGGCCAGCCAAACACATTCCTCCCCTGGGTGCCAGACCCAGCTCTGGTCTGACTCGGCGACCTCTGCCCAGTAGGGCAGCCGTTGGCCCCTCTGGCCACATCTGGCAGGCGCTCTGCAGGGCCAGCTGTTGGCCATATGGAGAATGGCAGCCGCTGGAACGGACTGCGGGAGGATCTAGGTGGGAGAGAGAGGCTGGGCTCTGAGGCCCTCTTGAAGGTGTCTGTCCTTTTAAAGATGCATGCCTTTTTAGGTATGGCCTTGGGCTGCTCTGGGGGACAGGCATTTGGGCTCGGCCAGACAAGGGAAGTGGAGGGGCTCAGTGCTGGGGACCCCCACAGGGCTGCGCTGCCCACAGAGCTCCTGCTTTGCTCCAGAGTGGCTTGATAGTCACCATCCTTGACTGGCCTGACCCCAAACCACAGCCACATGAGAGGAAAGGAACCCAGCTTCAGACAGAAAACAGCAGCTGGGGCAAGGACTGGGCAGGGCGGCCAGGAGGGGGAGAGGGGCGGAAGTTCATGCTGCGGAAGACAGCCTGCTCTGCTCCTTGGCATGTCACAGCAGAAGAACTGGATTCTGCCTCCAGCCCAGCCTCTTTCCTGCAGGGACTTGTTTGCTCCCCTGGATTATGCCACGGTCCCTTGGTGCCCAGGAGCAGTGGGCCGGGAGCAGGGAAGGGAGGACAGCAGCTGCTGGCTTCCCGGGCACCCCTGGCAGATTTGGGCCACCGTGCCTTCCCACCA
Source organism: Cacajao melanocephalus (assembly GCA_963573385.1). Taxonomy (NCBI): domain Eukaryota; kingdom Metazoa; phylum Chordata; class Mammalia; order Primates; family Pitheciidae; genus Cacajao; species Cacajao melanocephalus. Next base: position 23,525 of record CAUYLG010028139.1, read on the forward strand.
TTCTGGCCTGGCTCCTGCCTGCCCAGAGGCCTGTCCCCTAGCCTATGCGTCTGACCCCATGCCAAGACCACATCAATTGACAGGCAGGCCAAGGCCCAGGTATTTGTGGTTTCCCTGGTCAACAATGTGGGTCTTTACTGAGCAGCCAAGGGCTGGCTGGCGCTTGCCCTCGGGGAGCTTACAGCTCCCTGTGTATAACAAATCTGTGGCCCGGACAGCATGACCAAATGACCCAAGAATGTCTCTCCCCCTGTAGTTATTGGCAGGGGAGACTTAGTGCCATGGATTGAGCCAGACTTTGGAGACAGACCGCCTGGACTTGAATTCCATTCTACCGCTTGCTAGCTGAGTGACCTAACAGGTTACCTAACGTCTCTGGGCCTCACTTCTGTAACATGGGGAGAGGTCGTTGTACTTGTGAGCGGAGTTGTTGCAAGGACTGTGTGGATTAAAACCTGTGTGAAGTGCTCAGCACAGGACAGAACCTGGCATGTGGTAAGTCATGTCCCATATCAATGCTGTCCTCCTATCACCGTTGTCACCGTCATTCAGGTGAGGCCTATGGGACGAGGCTCTACCCCCTTAGGGAAAGGTGTTCATGTCCTTCTTTGTTTTTTTCAGTAAAGACAGGGTTTCACCATATTGGCCAGACTGGTCTTGAACTCCTGACCTCAAGTAATCCACCCGCCTTGGCTTCCCAAAGTGCTGGGATTATAGGCATGAGCCACCTGCCCAGCCTAAAAGGTGTTCATTTCTAACCTCACCTAGAGGAAAAGGCAGGTCTTCAGATAAGATGCAGCAGCCAGGCCCCAAGAAGCCCAGGCAAGGAGAAGGCGTCTCAAACCTACCCCGTGGCTGGGACTCTAGATGCTCTGTAGACAAAAGGGAGCTGGGGGGAAGAGGCCACCTAGTGGGTTCCAGACCGAGACTGTTACAGCCAGGTGACTGAGGGAAGGGAGTTTAAAGCTTTTTTCAGCTCTGGGGCCCTTTCTTCTAAGGAAAGCCCAATATGGAAAGAGAGCTGAAACCACACTCCAGGGGACGGTGGGATGGCTGGGTGAGGTCTGCCAGGTATAAGCCAGGAGCAGAGCTGTGTCTCGGCCAGCCAGAGTGTGGGGACAGCTGCTAGAATGAATCCACGGGGCTTCCTTGGTGAAGGGTCTAGAGGCACGTAGGCCAGAGCCACCTTCAGAAACTCAGCAACCATCCCTGAGGAAGGTGACTGGGGGACTAGTGTCAGTGCTGTCAGGCCTTGGCATCCCCCCTTAGCTGGGCAGGGCGCAGGGTGAGCATCACATGCTCCGGGGGCTGGGGCATCCCATGCCATCACCCTCCCTGTCCAGCCCTGTGGGCCTGGTCACCTTCCCAGGCAGGGACCAGCTTCTGCCAGGCTCTCTGGGTGGGGAGGCTGGCTGTGCTCCCAGCAGCTGGCCAGTGAGGTGATGACAGTTCTTTCTGTCCCTGCTACCTTCAGGCCTGAGTTGATTTTTCTACTTTGTCATTTGTCTGTGGCCTGAAGATTCCTCACGTGTTAGACAAGCAGACTCCTGGGATGCTGAAGTACAGGGAGGGTCTGGTGGGCTCCCCCAGCCCCCAGCACACACTCATGGCTCAGACCAATCAACGGCCTCCCCGGGACACGAGTTTCAAGAGCCCAGGAGGAGCAGAGTGACCATGTCATCCAGCTCCTCATTTTACAGGTCACAGTGGTGAGCCCCAAAGAAAATGTAGCATGCTGAGATCACCCAGGGAGTTAGAATCAGAGCCAGCCTGGGCCAGCTCCTCTTCCCACTCCAGGCTGCCTGGCAGAATGCATTCACCATGGTAACCATGATTGCAGCATTGTTATGGTAACTTTTCCATCCCTCATCCACCCAGCTGATAGCAAGCCAGAGATTTCAGGCCAGAAAATGGGCACATTTACCTCTGTGATATAGATGAGAAAATTTAAGCTAAAGGTTACGTCGACTCAGCATTTCACCACTGCTAAGAGCTTCAAGCTTTTGCGTCCATCAGAACTGGGATTAAATCGTAGCTCCGCCGCTTAGAAGCTGAGTGTGTCTCTGAACCTCAGTGTCTTTGTCTCCAAGAATTGGAAATAAACATGGTGTCTTCCTCATGGGGATGATGTGAGAACTGGTTAAATTAATATGCATAGAAAAGCTTAAAACACTACCTGCCGTTTGGTAAGCACTTGATAAAAGTTATTTGGAAAGTTAAACCAGTAACTGGGTCTACCCAATTATTCATACATTTGTGGAGAAACCTGTCCCTCCTGGTGGTTGGTGCTAGGAGGCTAAAGAAAGGTGCATTGGGCTGTTCCCCATTCCCTGTCTGATGCGGCATGAGGTCATGCTAAGGAACTGGGATGGCATCCCGTCCCTGGACAAACCACTGTGTGTCTGGGCTGTAGCTGGTCAGGACCGCAGGGATAGAGTGCTCCTGAGAAGCCGAACTGCAACTCCACAGCCAGGCCTGTTTGTGGACCTGAAGGGAAGCCCCAATGCCCCACAGTTGCTGCTGCATGAAATTTAAATTATTCTCAGCAAACGTGCTTGACAGATGAAACAGAAAAGGGACAGCTTCATAAAATGCAATTTTGTTCTTGAAAGAATGGACTCCACAGAAGCCTCGCTGATGTCTGTGAAATGTATTGGGGGCTTTTTTTCCTTGTGGTCAGGAGCACTCATGCTGAAACATTCCCATCGTCCCTCAGAGCTAAGCCCTTGAAAATAAATCTAGCTGGGAAGCAGAGTGACTTCGCCTGTGTCGGAGGCCCGAAGAGAACCAAAAGGAGCCATGAAATCCACAGGCTTCATCCTCAACACTCAAACACCCAGGGCTTTGACATTTGTGAGCATTGGGACTGTCAGGGTATATATGTGTCATCATATCATAGAGACGACACTGGAGACGATGTCTTCCACATGCACCCCAGCTTCTCTGGAGGTATGGTCCCCTTGAGGGAGATGATGTGGGATTTCCGTGGGGATCATGTGAATGACCGCAAGGCCGATGTGGCAGCCCCTCCTGTGGTGTGGTTCTGGGGTCCATGAATCCGCTTTTGCATAGAACTCTCATTCCTCTTGTATTCACATTGAAAATTGAAGGCTGCCTTGCCGAGTGGGCTCAGTTGGGAGAATCATTCAAGCCCCTTTCATACTGGATTTCCAGACTGCAAGTGATTTTATCCAGAAGACTGTTGCTTTCTCCGTGAACAAGAATTGTGATTTGCCTCATGATAAATTATCAGGGAACAATAATGCATTGTGAGATAACACAGCCTGTGCACGTCAGTACTGAGCTAATGGGTTTTGCCAGCACCTTAAGTTGCTATTACAGTTTGATTGTGTATTCATTGACTTAAAACCCACCTGTCAGTCACAAAGTGTGTACAAAATTGAAATATGTCGTGATTTCCAAAGCACCCATTTCAAAACCTGCAGTTTGGGCTGAGGGGCCCAAACTTAAATTTCTGATTAAGGAGGCAAAAAGAGGGAAGAAGATGTATTTTGCCACATTGGTAAGAGACGAGCCTTGGTCTGGGCAAAAAAAAAAAAAAAATCCATACATGGATTCCAAAATAAAGATATCAGAAGATGTCATTGACTGGAGCCAGCTGTGTATGTAAGTTAGCTTTTACTCTTGATAATACGCCCAAAACCTAGTGTTTAAAGCCATCACAGTCCTGTGGTTTGACGGGTCAGTATTGGTCTGGGCTGGCTCAGCTGATCTCTGCAGGGCTGTCCTGTTTATCTGTGGTCTGCTGTAGGCTGGCTGCTGGTGGGATGGTCAGGGATGGTCTCACGCATCTGTGTTTGGCCACCTGTTGTTGCCTCAGTCCTTTGGTGGCCTGTCATCCTCCATCTAGCTAGCTCAGGCTCATTCACATGGTGGTCTCAGGATACCAAGAACAGCAAGAGAGGAAGGTCCATGCACAAATGCTTTTCTAACCTCTTCCTGAGGCATGTTTGCCAAAATCCCATTGGCCAAAGCAGGAGGCATGGCCAAGCCAGATTCAAGGAGTGGGCCAGGAGACCCTGCCTCTTGATGGGAAATACTGCAACACCATATTTCAATGGGACAGACGTCTAAGAGTGGGAAGAATTGTAATCATTTTTGCAATCTAGCCCCGGAGTGTTCCCAGCATGTTTGTTTAGGCACAGTCATTCACCTTTCAGTTCTGGCCAAGGCTGGCATGCCTCAGGCACAAAGGACAGGATTAGCCTATTACTGTCTCATATGCCCTGGTATAGATGTGGGACACTCAGGACCCACACACATCCATCTCCTCAAAGCGCTGGCCAGTGAGGTTTAAAAGAAGACACCCAGCAAGGATTGTGCTGCTAGGGAACGGACTGTCCAGTTGGCTCTCAGGGGACCTCGCAGGTTCAGAAGCTCCAGTGCTCAATCCTATCACTGCCCCAGGGTTGGTGGGACTGGGACACTGCTGTCCCCAGGACATGCACAAGGACGGATGCTAACCTACTGATTTGGAATTTTAAAATCACCCCAAGGAGGCCACCTTCATGGACTTTGACCAGAGGATTTCTCCCTGTGGAAATCCACTTGGGAAAACAAATTCTGATGGGGAGACTTCCTAATGCCTCTCCAATCAGGAAAGGGATACTGATGCGGTATTCAGTAGCTGCAGATTCGGACGGCCCAATGCCTCTTTTTCCCTAATAGGATAAATCCTGTGCCGTTCCCCAAAAGCCCTTAAAAGGGCCTCTTCTTAAATTAAATTAGGTTTTCTGCAAAGAGCATCACTCAAGATGAACATAAATCTACTTCTTATTCAGTTCTAATGGTTTTCCCTGTTTCGTTTAATTACTCATGTTGCAATTAAACAATTTTTTCTCCTTGAGAAAGGACAGTATTTTAGCTACATTATGGGTTAAATAGGCTTTGGAGAACTAGCCTGGGAGTCTCATCACCATTTGTAACATTGTTTTTTTATAGGGAAAGTATGTTCCAAAATCTAAACTGCCAAATTACAAATGAACTTTCAGAACCCAACCCATTTGTTAACTAGGAACTGTCTGTAATGCTAAAAATAACTTGGGGAAATAAACATAAAAAGGAGAGCTTAATGCATCTCAGTATCATTTATCTACCATCAGCCCCTACACAGTTAGTTTAATTTCATTGAGGGAATGTCCTCCAAACCCAGACTGACCCTATCCCTGTTCTTCTTACTTTCATGGTACAGCCAGCCAGACTGGCCTGAGCCTTCCAAAAGCACAGCACCATTGGAAAGAGGCATTGTGGAAGTCTCTGCAGAGAAGAGCTGATGTAACTTAATGGATTACCAATCAGTTTCAACACTCCATTTACTGCCCTAAAAGGAAGGTTTAGGAGAATTCCATGTACTGCTCCGGCTGCAGTCTCAACTAATCGTGGCATATTAATTTGCATTGCGAATCTGCCTCTCTAGAACCTGTAGGCAAGAAACCTCATTTTCCTCTGGTAAATAAAGAATGCTGAGAACTGAGCAGAGTGAGTGGGCCAGGCATCTGTATGCACTCAGAGACTGCTGTCACAGGCCTTTCCTATTGATGAAAGCAAAATTCTGCATGCCCAGCTTTCCCTCCTCTGCTTCCTATAAAAGGTGGGTGAATAGTTTGTACCCTTCTGGCACCATGAAAAGGAATCCAGGAGCTGAGGAATGGTGCAAGGTGCATGTCTCAATAGCAGAAGGGCGGTTGTCTGCACCTCCATCCTTGACTGAAATTGTTGGTTGTTGTTTGCTGCAGTCCCTTAAGAAAACATTCTTCAGCCAACCACAGGGCCACCCTTGCTAGACCTGCTCCCCAAGGCTCAAGTGTCAAGGTTAAGTTTGTGGTTCCCTCCTTTGTCCTTAGAGGGCCACACAGTTTCCCCCTGGCCCCCTGACCCTGGGCTGCCAGCAAGTAAGACTCTTGCCCTGCCCAGACAGAGCTGTGGCTGGATAGAGGAAGTCACTCACATTCCATGTCTTATTTTTTTTCACACCTGGAGGGGTGGAGACTCAAAACCCACCTGGGCCCCCTTTGCCTAAGAGGGTCGGCTAGGGTAGGCAATGGCGGGGAGGATCCTGTTATGATGTCCCAGTTGCTCATGCTTTCAGATTTGATTGCTTTATTTTAAAAACATGGATTCAAATGACCAAGAATCACCTGGGGCAGAAAGAACAAACCTATGAGTCCAGCTTCATGGATGGCCAGATCCATCCGGAGCATCCCAAGCCAGTTCTCTTCCCACTGGCTGTGAGGTCAGGGCCTCCCAGTGTCATATTTCTCTCCTTTGTCCAGAGCACATCTGCTCAGCTCTCCCAGCATTCAGGCCAGCCCTGGGCCATGGCTCTGGTGTTTCTGTGGTCATCTTTGCAATTCTAGAACAGCACCTGCCTTGAGGTTGCCCTCAGGAGGCTTTTCTGGCAGGACAAGGGGACTCAGCATAGGACAGCCTCTTTACAGATGAAAACAAACCCAGCTGAGGGCCAGACTAATGGTGAACACGACCCAGATTCTTCACCTACTACTTAAAGGATCCCTACTTCAGCTTAGAAGTGGCCCTTAGGCTGGAGGGTGGCGAGGGATGGAGGTAGGAAGAGGGGCATGTGCTGAGCATGCCTGCTGAGTAGTGCTGGCTGTGGGCAGAGCTGAAGAATGAGCCAGGCCTAACAGAGTGACTTTGTGGTCTGCAGTGGGCGTTGTTGCCCATTTTCTCTCCTTCCTTCCCAGCAGAACCGCCAAGCTGTTCAGGTATCCACCACCCTGCATGCTCAGAGAAAAGTGAACCCCAGCCCCTACTGAGAATATGATTCTGGCCAGCCTTGGTGATCCTGCTCCCCTCCCCATCATTAGTTTAGGAAAGGATCATATGATGCAATTCTGAAGTGGAATAGGAGGGTAATCCTGCCTGTGGCTTCTGGAAAAGGTTTCCTTGCTTTTAAGGAAGAGTCACAAGAAAAAAGTCATCCTTCTCCCTCCAGATATTGTCATGACTGGATATGGTACCGTGAACTGCTGTAACCTTCCTGCTACAAGCCTGAGGATGCAACCAGCACATGAGCAGTGGAGAAAACAAGAGAGTTCCGGATATACCAAACCGGAGCCCTGGTGCTGCCTTGCCTTGGGCTTCTTGCTGTGTGAGCCAATACATTTTCTAGTTGTGTGAAAAAGAAATAAAAAAACAACCGCCCCCATGGCACAGACGGCTCCCAAGCAACAGCCGTGTGTGCCTGCTCTCTCCCAGACCTGACTGGGCATGTGGGTTTGCTAAAAGCAGCCACAGTGACCTTTGTGAGCACCCTCTCCTATTACTTATTCATCCCAGCACTCGCTGCTGCATACAGGGATCCTGCTATGTGTCACTTCCCTAAACGTCAACGCCAGGACACAGCTTCCTACCGCCGCACTCCCATGTGCCTGTAGGTCTGTGTTTCTGTCTGAGGGAAATCCATTAACACACTGGTATGTGAGCCAGGAGGTCACTGGAGAGCTTCACCCCACCTCCCACTTTAGCGACACTGAAATTCACAAACGCAGGAAGATCTCTCGTGCCCCAGGGCCTTTGCACCTACCACTCCCTCTTCCTAGCGTTTTCATTTCCTCTCCTATCTGCCTAGAAAAACTCCTGTTCACCCTATATCTGAGAGCCTAAAGGTTACCACCCCCTGTGATGGGAAAACATTTTTTGCTGTTATTTCTCTTGTTCCTAAAACACTTTTTGTTTACATTCCTATTATAATACCGTAATATTATATGAGACTTACCCATTTATTCATTTGTCTCCTTATGAGGCAGTAAACTCTAAAAATCAGCTGCCCGTGATGCCCAGTCTATAGAGGCTCTCAATATGTGTTTGAGGACAGAATGAGTGGATCCATGCATATGAATAGTTATTAATGTATTTAGCCACTGTTGTTGTTAGGGAAGATGAATCCTTTGACATCATCTCAACTTACCTGCTCACCAAGAGAAGATAGTGGAGCAGCCTCCAAAAACCATAATTTCTGTGGTTGCCATGATGAGGATGATGAAGACGTAACCCGCGCGGTGAGATGGCATGAAGCCCTCGCAGTTGGGGCCTGAGCCCGGATGACGAAGCTGTGTTAGAGGAACAGAGTTCACATCAGCGGGGCTTTGGCCATCATTTCTGTACTTTCCCATCTCTCCTTCAGCATTTGGAGTCTCAGCATCACAGCCTTTTCCTTCAAATATTTGCATCTTCTCAAGAGTTTACTCTGACTTGCCTGCAATTCTCTGCAGCTTTTTGCATTTATTTATTTTATTTAAGGCACTCATCTAGTAATTACTTTGTTGCAGGCACTGTTCTAAGTACTTAGCAATGTGAACTTCTTTAATCCTCATTATAACTCTCTGAGTAATTATTATTAGCACCACTTCAGAGATGAGACAGACTAAGGAACTCACCCCAGATGACTCAGCAGAGTGGGATTCATCCCCAGAGCTCCGGGTGGGCCCAGCTCAGGACAGCCCTGGTGAAACTGGTTGGATGAGCAACTGGGTACACACAGGTTCGAGGCACATCCTTCCTAGTGCTGGTGACACCACCTGAAGGTGCAGCCACAGACTCCCCACAGGAACAGTTTTGCTCATCAGGGTTTAAAACAACCAGCAAACGTCAGGACCGTAAGGTATAAGGATGGCATGGTCCAGCCCCAGACCTCATAGGCAGCCGGCTGCAGTCCCCTTCATTTCTTGTCTGATCAAGTGACCTTTTTTCCTTAACAGCCAGATGGGGTGGTGCAGATAGCACTCAGGTGCAGGATGCTTGGGGACCGTTGAGCCTTAGAGCCCCAGCCTCTCTTTTTCTTTCTGAGGGTTTCTTGTTTTGTCCCCGAGACAGTGCATTGCCGGTGTTTCCACTCTAGCCCCTGCTTTCAGAGGCATTGGCCCAGTTCCAATCACAGAAGGGCAGTCACAGCCATCAGGACCATCCATAGGGGTTGCTGGGCGGGGCTTGAACATACCCAGGCTCAGGGAAGCAGCTCCCTCTTGCTGGTCCCTCAGTCGTTCTTGGTGGATTTGAACCTGGGCTGGGAAGTGGAGGTGCAGCAGAATCACTGGCAGGACATCTGTGTGTGTCGGGGGCAGAGCAGCCCTGATGCACCGCTGTCTTCCCTGTGAGCTCAGCACCGCTTTGGAGGAAAAGAGGGAAGAAGGAAACGGTGGCTGCGGTCATGGCTTTCATCTCAAGCCCTGTTCCTATGAGGTCTTTCCTGGGATGGGGAAGGAGAGACCCTATTTAAGGAGGCTGCTTGGAGTGATGAAAAACACCCGAGGCTGGGGTCAGGAGGTGGCATTCAGGACCCACGTTTATCCTTGACTGGCTGAGTGACTCAAAGGCGGAACGCTGAAGCTCTCTGAGACTGTTTCCTTATTTATAAGCTGTGCACAGGAGCGTCCCCCTCACCGGGCTGTTGTGGGGTCTGAATGGAACAGCTAGCTGAAAGCGCTTCATTAAAATAAATACGCTGGTTCATACAGACAAAGAGTAGATTAGAGGTGACCAGGGCTGGCGTGGAGGGCAGGGACAGGGAATTATTGCTTACTGGGTGGAGTTTCTGTTTGGGATGATGCAAAAGCTTTGGAAATAGTGGTGACAGTCACATGGCATTGTGACTGTCGTCAATGCCACAGAACTGTACACTTGAAAATGGGGAAAATGGCAAATTTTATGTCATTATATTTTACCACAGTGAAAAAATAAAACTCAAACCTAAATAATAGTGAATGAATGAATGCCCACCATGGGAAGAGAGAAGCAATGTCTGTGCATAAATTCAGGGAGAGCTGATGTACCACGTCATGTCCTTGATGGAGAGAAATGGGGGTGTTGGTCACAGGGAGCAGAACAGAAGCCCATCAGGTGATGGCTCTTCACGCAGACCAGCGTGTGCTTGGCCGGATATGAGGAAGGACTCCTGAGGAATGGGTGGGAGTGTGGGCCAGCGCCCAAGGGAGGTTCCTGGGAAAATGTGAAGTTGGCGTGGCTGAGGATCCCCACTGGGACTCACCAGATGGCCTGGTCTGGGCGGAAAGGCTCCCCGCTCCTCCCCCAGCAGCAGCTCCGCAGGCTCGGGGCTGCCTGGCCACAGGTTACTACCAAGCACAGCAGACAGGTGAGGCCCTTACGAAAGAGGGTTGTAGTGGACACCAGAGCTGTGGAGGAGCATCTCTGTGGTCCATTTCTCTAGCACCCCAGAGAGCGAGGCCAAAGGTGAAGCCTCTGCTGTGCGTATTCAGAGGCAGGTTATACGTCTCACCAGCATCGGGGGTCCTGTGCTCTGGGCTAGAAGTATGCACCCTGCACAAGTGTGCACTTTAACCCTGTGCACTCAGCAACCATTCTGAGAAGCAGGTCTGGACTGCCAGCCAGCCAGGACCTGGGATGTGTCCTTGGGGTTGCTGCAGCATCATCGTCATTGTCACCATCATGGATATGTATTGAGTGCTCTCTGGGAACCAGCCATGGGCTCCAAGTGTTTCTGCCTGTGAACCCACTCCACCCTCACAATGGCAGGAGATCGGGGCCATCACTACCCTCATTAAATAACCTCAGGAGGTGGCATCATGCCCAGGGTCACAAAGCCCCAGAACTGGGTTCAGGGCCTCATTATGATACTGCTGGTAATGTGGAGACACAGGCCTGCCTTGGGGAAGAACAGCCCCTGCTTTGAAGGTGAGTCTGATCCTGAGAAGAAAGTGGTAGAGGAGAGAGAGAGGTGAAAAGATGCAGGCCCCTGCAGCTCACCCACTGGAGCTCCAGAACCTGCGCGCTCCACCTGGCGCAAGAATCTCCACCCAGCCAGGCGCGCCGAACCTGGCAGACAGACTCCCTGGTGGATGCCAGAGCCATGGAGGGACACGTTTGTGGTCCATTCCTCTAGCACCCGCAAGAGCTGAGCTGAAAGTGAGGCCTCAGCTATACTGCATCACATTGCCTCTTCCATTAGAAATATGCAGGGCGGGGGGCGGGGTGTGGTGGCTCACACCTGTAATCCCAGCACTTCAGGAGGCCGAGGCGGGCAAATCACCTGAGGTCAGGAGTTTGAAACCAGCCTGACCAATATAGTGAAACCCCATCTCTACTAAAAATACAAAAATTAGCTGGATATGGTAGCTCGCACCTGTAATCCCAGCTGCTCAGGAAGCTGAGGCAGGAGAATCACTTGAACCCAGGAGGGAAAGGTTGCAGTGAGCTGAGATAGTGCCATTGCACTCTAGCCTGGGCAACAGAGTGAGACAATATCTCAAAAAAAAAAAAAAGGAAAAGAAAAGAAAAAGAAATATGCTGAGTGTGTGAGTTTTATTCTTCCACAATATTAAGCTGAGGAGATTATATTGGGCAAAATATATTGTGCCCATAACTCATATTAATGGGAATTCAATAGTGGCAACTTGTCATCTGCTGATATTAGAAGGGAATATTGTGAATATTGTGTTATAATGGTGTTAAAAAGGTTCCATGCACCACATCGGGTTCCTTGTAAATAATTGAGGAAGAAACTGGTGCTTGGAATTTGGGATTATCCATTTTTGAGATCCCAGGAGTTCCATCACCAGGTTGACAGGGCCCCATTGATCTGACCACTCACAGGGCCACAGGGGAGACGTCTGCACAGGGCACGGCCGATGGCTCCGTAAAATAAGCATTGAGCAGAAATTAGTAACCGCCACATTGAGCAATGGACTATATGTTTTTCCTACAAAATCTTCCTAAGTCCAGATATTCTGTGTCCCTCGCCTCCAGTTGCAGGAACTCCAGTAGCATCTGAGTTAGCAGCAGCCTTCCCACCACCGCTCACACCTGCCTCTGGCTCCCTCAGTGGCAAAGTCTTGAGCCTTGATATACCCACGGTCAGACAGTCAGGCACCAGCAGCTTTGTCCCTGACAGAAGAGCCAGGGTGTCCAGCCACCACCCATCTTCAGGTGGGCCTCTCAGTCCTGCTCTCCTATCCTGAAGGACTCCACCACCTACTGGCTGTGCCTCCAGATCCTCAAAGCCCAGGATGGAAGGCAGCTGGAAGCTTCTCAGGAGACCCCACTGTAGTGCGTCCTCTTTAGCTCAGACCTGGTGTCTCCACATGGCCCCATGAAAGGTCAGTTGGGACCTGCGCAGTGGTTCATGCCTGTAGTCCCAGCACTTTGGGAGGCCGAGGTGGGCGGATCACCTCAGGTCAAGAGTTCGAGACCAGCCTGGCCAACATGGTGAAACCCTGTCTCTACTAAAAATACAAAAATTAGCCGAGTGGTGGCAGTGTGGCAATAGTAGAGGCATGCATCTATAATCCCAACTGCCAGGGAGGCTGAGGCAGGAAAATCGCTTGAACACAGGAGGTGACGGTTGCAGCAAGCAGAGATTGCTCCATTGCATGCCAGCCTGGGCAACACACAAGACTCTGTCTCAAAAAAAAAGAGGGCCAGGTGCAGTGACTCACCCCTATAATCCCAGCACTTTGGGAGGCCAAGGCAGGTGGATCACCTGAGGTCAGGAGTTCAAGACCAGCCTGGCCAACATGGCAAAACCCTGTCCCTACTAAAAATACAAAAATTAGCTGGGCATGGTGGTGTAAACCTGTAATCCCAACTATTCGGGAGGCTGAGGCAGGAGAATTGCTTGAACCCAGGAGGCAGAGGTTGTAGTGAGTAAAAATCGTACTTAATACTATGAATAATCTTGTCACATAAATCTCCTGGTTAGCAGTGAGCTGCAGTTAGTGCTGCTAGACTCCAAGAATCTTTCAGTAACGGATTCTACCTCCTGTAATCCATCTCTTTCTTATACCAATTTCAGCTGCCATGTTGCTAAACCGCCCTAACCTTTACAGGCAGGGTTTCTTGGGGAGCAGGCACTTGCAGATAAGGCTGATGGAGCTTGTTCATTCAACTTACTCGATGTCCCTCTCACGCGTATACCCACTCTGATGGCTGTTTCCTGCTCTTGGGCTCTGGTACTATGGTTTGTGTCTTCTGCAGAATCTCCTTGTTTTACAGGCTGATCAGGCCGGGCGTGGTGGCTCACGCTTGTAATCCCAGCACTTTGGGAGGCCAAGGAGGGTGGATCACCTGAGGTCAGGAGTTTGAGACCAGCCTGGCCAACATGGTGAAACCCCCTCTCTACTCAAAATACAAAAATTAGCTGGGCATAGTGGTGGGTGCCTGTAATCCCAGCTACTCGGGAGGCTGACTCAGGAGAATCGCTTGAACCTGGGAGGCGGAGGTTGCAGTGAGCTGAGATCTCACCATTCCACTCCAGCCTGGGTGACAAGAGCGAAACTTCGTTGCAAAAGAAAAAAAAATAAAGAAAAGAAAGATCAATAGGGCTTCCTGGCCAGAGTCGGCTCTGTCATTTGTTATCAAAGGCCAGAAATTGGCTTGGAGCAGAGGAGTGGCTGCCCCAAGGAAACTCTGAAGGGAGAGTAGGGGAGGAGCAGGCAGATGTTCATCCTGCCTCTGTTCGGAATGCCCTGGAGATCTGACCCTGTCCAATCCAAGGACTCCAGGAGCAGAAGAAAGCCTCCTGTGACGATGGCCCAACTCGTGAGCCATTCTGAAGCCACTGAGCATCGGTAAATGACGCGATTCCTCCTTGTGGTTGGGGTGTTATTTGTTCCTGGATTTCCAGTTTGACTTCTGTCCTATGGCATGCCTGAGGGCGACAAGAGACAGGAAGAGGCTGCTGTGGTTTGAGAGGCAGTCAGGACCAAGAGGTTTCTTTGCATGTAGGTGAAACTGTCAGTCGCTCAGCCAGCCGCACTCATCCTAGCTGAGATACCATTGCGCACCAGCTGCGTAAGCACTCAGCACACCTCTTGGCCTGCACGGCAATGGGATTAGGAGCCCAGGCTCTAGATTTGAACTGCCCAAGTTTGCATCCAGACTCTTCCACTTTCTAGCTGTGTGACCTTTAGCAAGTTGCTTACTGTCTCAGAGTATTGCTTTCCTCTTCTATACGATGAGATAATAATACTATCTGTTTCATTGAGTGGTGAAGAAATTTACATGAATTAATAATACAAAGCACTTACATCAGTGTCTAGCATCTAGAAGAGACTGTGAGCGTGATCTGTTGTTATTATTCCCATGGTCTTCACTGTGTGACCTCCTCCCCTCTGCCTGTCTCTTTTCCTCTAGAATGAGGGTCCTTGAGACAAAAGACCTGTCCTCTTAGGTTCTGCGTTGCTGGCATCTCCCGCTTTCCTGTTATGTGCTCAGTAAATATGTGTTGAATTATCAAGTTGAATTGTGGGTAGAAGGTGTAGTCATGGAAATCCACTCGCTTTACTGAGAAATAGCTGTGCACTTTTGAAAGTCATATTTCACTTTTCCACAGTCGTATATTCTCATTTCAGAGGAGCCCCGTGGCTGCCTCTCATTCCTTGTGTGGCAGGCGTCTCGGCGATGGTACTCAACAGTCTACAGATCAATTAGGCATGTACTGGCATGCATGTAGCACCTCACTAATTAAAGGAATCCCAAAGTCAGGCGTTTTACGGAGCACTTGCTGCACCTCCATGAAATGGGCAGTCATCTCCTCTCTCTGATGTTCTCAAACCCAGAACCTGTGCCCCCCGTAGTCCTGGGCTCTGGTGCCCGTTCTCTTTGTTGGTGGTTGTGGTTCTGGTTGTTTTGTTGTTGCTGTTATTTTGTTCTGTTTTTTAAGCCACTTGTGGAGGGCCAGGCCTTGTGCCAAGAGCTTTACGTTTTGTCTCCATTCTTAGAGCAACCCCATGTGGTAAATCTACAGTTACACCCATTTACACACAAGGAAACTGAGTTTTGGAAAGTCAGAACTTGCTCAACGCGCTAGCTCATACGTGGTATTATAGGAATGGGGCTTGAACTCAGACCTTTTTTACTTTGAAGCCTATGACTCTAACTCCCAATTCTTTTCCCCAGATGTCTGCCCTTAGTTATTTGCCCAGAACCTCAAATATAAAATTCCCAGAACAGAGCGCCATATCCTCAGCCTCAAAGCTGCGCTTTCTTCTGCACACCCAGCTCAGGGCTCAGGTTTCCGCCCACCCAGCAGGTGCGGCCACAGGACTCTTCCCTCCCTCACCATCCTCATTGCTGCCCATCAGTGAGCCAAGATCCACCTTCGTAGATTTCTGGAGTCCATCCTTTTCCCCCCGTCCCACTTCCGCTGCCATAGTCCAGGTCTATCACATCTCACTGAGGAGACAGAGACAGCCTCCCCTGGCCTCCTGCCTCCAATCTGCCCACTCCCTCACATCCACCCATTTTTGTTTAATGTGTAATTACTCCATACTTACCCTGAAGGAAAAGTGGCTTAAGACCTTTGGCGATCCCACCTCAGCCGGCTTCACCAAGCCTCATCTGTCACCTCTGCACCCCCCCACCCATCAGGTCCTTCATTTCAGCCAAACATCAGCTGTATGCCCCAACCCTGATGCGGATGAGTTCAGCTGGACCATGTGTGAGTGACCCCTGGTTCCATGTCAGGCAGAACGCAAATTCTAAAGAACACTGGCCTTAAAGACAGGCAGCCTTGGGTTCATACCACTGGTAAGCTGCTTGACCATTCTGTGGCCTCATTTTCCAAATCTGTAAAATGGATGTAATAATAATACTACCTTAAAAGAAATTCCACGTAAAAAAATCTAGCCCATTACTAAGCAAACAGTAAGTGCCCAATAAATGCTGGTGATTGTGGTGAAATACACATTTCATCTTCAGGATAAACTCCTGGAGGCTCATTTTTTTTTTAAAGAAATGGACTGACATGTGAGAAAATAAGGAGTGTAGCATTTAAACAATGACATCTTGCTGGTTTCCCCATGTCTTCTGAGGAAGTCAGACACCCCTGCACCGTGGCATGGCTTGAGTACACTTCAGCATCTCCATGCACATGATCGGTCCTCCCTTCCCGACCCCGCTCCCCACCCTGCCTGCCTTCCCACCATTTTCTCTTTTATGTATTCATTCAACAAATACTCGTGCTTTGTTAACTTAGGAGATTCTGTGGCTCCGCTGGTTGAGGATGAACTTCTGGGAAGGCAGCTTCCCCCATGTAAATGACCCTGCTTGCAATGCAGGGTGAGCCAAGTCCCAGGCAGTGACTCCTGATCTACCTTCCACTGTGGCCACACACAGCTGCCACTGCACTGTGCTGGGGCTTTTTTAAAACTTTCAGGCTGGATGCAGTGGCTCACACCTGTAATCCCAGCACTTTGGGAGGTCAAGGCAGGCAGATCACCTGAGGTCAGGAGTTTGAGACCATCCTGGCCCATGTGGTGAAACCTCATCTCTACTAAAAATACAAAAAAAAAAAAAAAACTTAACTGGGCATAGTAGTGTGTGCCTGTAATCCCAGCTACTTGGGATACTGAGGCAGGAGAGTCGCTTGAACCTGGGAGGCAGAGGTTGCAACAAGCTGAGATCATGTCTTTGCACTGGGCAACAAGAATGAAACTCCGCCTCAAAAAAAAATTTGAGGTTCAGGATACACTGTGCCGTTTTTCAGCGCTAGTCTTCACCTTCCAAGCTCCACCTTTGAAAAACTCTCCCACAACACAACCACTCATCAAGTAAGTTGCATTCTGATTACCTGGAGGATAGCCTGTCCTCCAGCCTTCTCCATCCGAGTCCAACCCTCTGGCTGCTCCAGCTTCATGGCCTCAGATGCCATGCCAGGGTCTAGGGGCAAAGGCCGCGCTCAGGGGCAAAACAGCTCCCGTCAGCCTCACCCCTCCGGTGACTCCTAGCACCCACGGTTTTCTCATCGGGGCAGGCCACAAAATGAAGAAGAAAAATCTTTTTCGAATGGAAAAATAGGGCTGCTGCTGTTTTATGGTGGTGTGCTTTATGGTTTTCAAACATTTTAATTAGTTTCATTTTTTAATATAAATGCACCCTGATGTTTTGTGTAGGAAGGGCTCCGTTCTTAAAATCTCAGAAATAAAGCAGGAAAATGACAGATTGGCTATTAAAGGCATCACACTCAGACGTGTTATTATTATTATTGTTATTTAACATTTCTAAACGCCAACACTGAGCCAGAAGTGGGGGGGTGTCAGGGGTCCTGGGGGCTTGGCAGTTGCTTTCTCAGCCACCCAAGATCGTCGTGACCTACCAGGAACTTCACAAGATGCCAGTCATCTGGCTTATCAACTTGGGTGGTCTCAGCTTTGTGTTCCAGCCCTGTTCTTGACTCACCTTTGAACTTGCTACGATTTTCCAGTTCCACTCCCCATCCCTTCCAGGTAGGGATTTAAGCTATATTTTAGGGTGGCAAGGTGGGCCACTTCCAAAGGAACCCATCTCTTCTTGAAAACATTCAAATTGATTTAAAAGCAGAATTTGACATTCAGGGCACTCCCTACATAGTAGGTTCTGTAGTGCCCGCCCCCCAGCCAAATACATGTCCACCTAGAATCTCTAAATGTGACCTTTGCAGATGTAATTCAGGTAAGGCTCAAGATGAAACCATCTAGATTGGGGTGGGCCCTAAACCCAATAATGAGTGTCTTTTTAAGAGAACAGAGAGGCAGATTTGACACACAGAGAAGACCACGTGAAGCCGGAGCCGAGACGAGTGATGCTGCCGCAAAGCAAGGAATGCCGGGAGCCACCAGAACTGGAAGAGGCAAAGGACCCTCCCCTGGAGCATCCAGAGTGAGTGTGGCCCTGCTGACAGCTTCACTTCAGACATCAGACCTCCAGAACTGTGAGGGGGGCGTTTCTGTCCCATGAGCCACCCACTGTGTGGTTGTTTTCTGCCACAGCCCCAGAAGAATGATACACCCCATGGACACCCCATGGAAGTGTCTCTTCCTAGCATGTCCTTCAAGAAGGTCTGTCCGAGTGGAGCTGGATTTTTGCAAAAGATGCCCCTGATGCTCTGAGTTTAATCCAGGAGCAGCAGGCTGACCTGCTGACCTCATCTCTGCTGAGTTGAAATGAAATACCATCACACCTTCTTCCTCAGTGTCAAAAAATGTTTCTACAAGCTTCCTAATGACCACCTGCCTGCTTCCTTTAACATATGGACTCCAATTTGGAAAAGTTTCAAAGGGCAGTTAAAACGAGAAGCTCTAGTACTCCCACATCCCTCTCAGAAGGGAAGGCACTGGGTGCGTCATTTATGTGCAGCGGTGTCTCCAAGAAGGGGCAGACTTGTGAGTGGGATCAGCCGCTCAGTGTGGCCTCCATTTAAAGGGAGCCGACGTCGGGACTCTTACGAGGCTGGAGTAAGAAAATGGAAACAGACGTGCTCTAGTGGTTATTCCCCTGGCAGAAAGCTCTTGATCAGACTCAGAGAGCATCCGGGAAATTCTTTAAATCAAAAAACCACATAAGCCAAATAAAATCTCCAAGCCCCAACCACTCCCCTCTTCTCACAGACTTTAATTCAGAAGAAAATTCTCTTTGCTGCCATCTCTGCTCCTCTTTATCTCGTTATAATTGAAAGGAGAAAAAGTGGGCAGATTCATGGACTCGGACACTCCTTCCCGTTAAAGACTGTGCTTTGACTGTGTTATTGCCAGCAGGTCATTTTGCAGAATTCCAAGAAGGGACTGGTTCCCATCATCCACGGTGAGCCCTCTAGAGACAGAAGGGCTCCCCAAACCCACATGCCCACCTGGAGGAAACTGTACCCAAATGTCAGCCAAGGCTTACGGGCCTATTTTAGAAGACAAGCGATCCCCAGGCAGGCTCCAGCAAGCCTCCCCGGTCTGCGCCGTGTTTTTCTCTAGCTGCTCCCGTGAGCCTGGGTATGAAATTAGATGGCGGCCCACTGTTTACTCAGCTGTTGCTGGTGCCCAGAGCCCATACCAGGGCAGGCAGCAGTGCTGCTCAGAGGATATTTATTCTCTCACCGCCCAGGGACTAGGGGCAGAGCTGTGTACCCTACTCCTGGAAACAGGCACCCTCCTCCCAGCTTCACCCTCTGAGGATTAGAATGGCAGAAACTCTGGGACTAGGGAGCATCTACATTTGGAAAGTATTGGCTCCGCCCAGCGGTGTTCGTGCTGGTAATTTATGTCTTGGAAATGATTTAATAACTTGAGTTTAATTTCTTTGGAGGAACATGGCAACAGCCTGAGCTCATCACATCCTTCCAAGCCTTTGGCGACATTGTAATCCCAAACTGGCAGTGCTGGAGAAAGTGCCTAGACCTACTCTGAGCACAGAGGCTTGGTGGGGGTGGGGGGATGCTCATGAGGAACAGAGGAAGTCAAGGGGCACAGTACTCGGTCTAGGAAGTTTTACTCAGCCTTTTTTATTTTATTTTATTATTATTTCTTTTTCTGAGACAGAGTCTTGCTCTGTTGCCCAGGCTAGAGTGCAATGACACGATTTCGGATCACTGCAACCTTCACCTCCTGGGTTCAAGCGATTCTCCGGAGTCAGCCTCCCTAGTAGCTGGGATTACAGGCGTGTGCCACCACACCCTGCTAATTTTTGTATTTTTTGTAGAGACAGGGTTTTCCCATGTTGGCCAGGCTGGTCTCAAACTCCTGACCTCAGGTGATCCACCCTCCTTGGCCTCCCAAAGTGCTGGGATTACAAGCGTGAGCCACCACACCTGGCCTGCTAAGCCTTTAAAACAAGGAGATTCTGCAGAAGACACAGATCATATAGTACCAGACCCCAAGAACAGGAAAAAGCCATCAGAGTGGGTACACGCGTGAGAGGGACACCGAGTGGGTTGAATGATCAGGCTCCATCAGCCTAATCTGCAAGTGCCTGCTCCCCAAGAAACCCCGCCTGTAAAGGTTAGGGTGGTTCTCCCATGTGCTCGGCAACATGGCAGCTGACATTGGTATAAGAAAGGAGATGGATTACAGGAGGTGGAATCCGTTACTGAAAGATTCTTGGAGTCTAGCAGCGATAGCTGCAGCTCACTGCTAACCAGGAGATTTATGTGACAAGATTATCGATGGTATTAAGCACATTTAGAAGAGAGGATTATACCTACTCCTGGGTCACTTCTGTGCCACCAGGCCCTGGTCTGGCCAGCGTGTTAACAGATGGACTGCCGGCTGCACAAAGATGAAGCTAAACATTTGCACAGTCACGGGAAGCAGGGAGGCTGAGATGATGAGCTCAATGCTGAGCGGCTAAGTTCAAATCCAAGGGAAGGATCTGGTTTTGGGTCTCTGCCAAATCCTAGGAAAGCTCTATTTCCACCTCCTCCCTTTCTGTGCCCCAGGCTCCCCCCCACCACCCCTACCCCTGCCAGCCTGCCCAGATTTTTGGCTTGGTGAACTCCCTTCACCAAAGGGAGGAGACCCATATGTAACTAGAAGCAGGAGGACGGTGTCGGAGGCTCCGAGGGGTGATAGGAAGGAGACAGTGCCAAGCCTCCCAGCCGCCCTCCCAGAAATGAACTTCTAAGCAATAGCAGACTCTCTGCTCCAGAGAAGAAGCACTTTATCACTCTACCACTGGGGAGAGTTTAAAATTAGACCCAGTGAAGCTCAGGAGGATATGCTGTTGGGAGCAGTTCTGGTGGCCTCTGGAAGGGATGGCTGGGATGTGGCTGATGGGCTTTTTTCATCCCGATGTTTAAGCCTCACCTAGAGCCAGGACTGTGCAGAACCCAAGCACGTGGAAGGCCTCCAGGGAGGCTTAACTATCTAGGGACACCCCTCAGCCCTGTCTCAGGAATTGTTGCAGAACCCTTAAAGTTGTGAGCAGGGCTTAAATGGAGTGTGACCTCAGAAAATGCTACTTAAAAAAATTGTGGTAAGCTATACATAACATAAAATTTGCCATTTTAAAGTATATACTTCAGGGGTGTTTGTACATTCCCAAGGCTGTGGGACCATCACCACTGTCTAGTTCCAGAATGTCTTCATCGCCCCGTACCCATTATACAGTCTCCCCTCATTCCTTCTACCTAAAACCATTACTTTTCTTTCCTTTTTTTTTTTTTTTTTTTTTTTTGAGACAGAGTTTTGCTCTTGTTGCACAGGCTGGAGTGCAATGGGGTGGTCTTGGCTCACTTCAGCCTCCACCTCTTGGGTTCAAGTGATCCTCCTGAGTAGCTTAGATTACAGGCGCCTACCACCATGCCTGGCTAATTTTAGTATTTTTAGTAGAGATGAGATTTCACCATGTTGGCCAGGCTAGTCTCAAACTCCTGACCTCAGGTGATTCGTCTGCCTTGGCCTCCCAAAGTGCTGGGATTACAGGTGTGAGCAACTATGCCCAGCCAAGCATTATTTTTTAAAGTAAGGGACAGGGAATGACCTCAGGACATGTCCATTTAGCTGATGTGGGGGAGGGAGAAACCGTGTGCTGGAGCTGAGCCCCTCCTTGGTGCCCTCAGCCCTCAAGCGGGCTTCGTGCCCCTCTCCCTTCGTACACGCCACGTTGTAGTTAGTTGTCTAAGCTCTCTCTCTTTCCCCCACGGGCACTGCCAGTGTCTCATTCCTCTCTGTGACCCCAGCTCCTAAAACAGCAGGGAGTACCTCACAAGCCTCAGTGACATTTGTTGGCCGGACGGATATAAAAACCAGTCATTTAGTAGCTGATGCGCCCCGTCTTATTGTTGGGGGATGTAACTCTTTGTCCCAGAGTTGTCACACTTTTGATCCCTGCACAGAAAGAAGCAAACCCAGAGTAGGAAGAACAGGCCTTTCATGTCGCTCCTTTTAATTAGACGCCCTGTTAAATTGCAGCAATTTTGCACTGTGGTTCCCTCTCAGCATGTCGAGAAGCTCTGAAGACGCTCTTAACCAAGGAAGCCAGGAGTTCATTTTTTTCTTTTCCTCCTTATTTTCTTCCAAAGGCCAATTTACTTTTTTTTTTTTTTAGACATTTGCTTTTCGCCGGTGCCAGTGGTTGAGATTTGTATATATAACAATGCTCCTTTCATAAAGGAGGTGTGTGTGGTGGAGCGGAATCCTCAGGGCCCCCCACTAATCACTTTTGATGGAGTAAGACTTGAAGAATCAATGGTTTTGCCTTAGCATTGGAGGAAATTTGCTGTTCTCAAGCCCTCTTACATGGAAATATAAGCCACCAGGAGAGCCCAGCCTCCCCCGGGCTACCCAAGTCCCCCCCTCCGCCGCCTGGCAGGAGCTGGAAAGATCAAAGGGACAGATGACAGTGCTTGGTGCCCATTTGTCACTCCATTGGAGGGAACCAGTTGCAATGTTAACAGTCAGGCCTGGTCCCATGTTTCATGAATATTTGAGAATGTTTGCTGGCAGAATTCTAACTGCGCTGTGTCCTCCACAGCGTACGTGTCACCCATATTCCGGAGCCTAATGGGAGCTCTGGGGGAAGGAAACGCCACTTCTCCATTAGATCCCTTTATTATCCTAAAACATGCCTGCTAAGCGGTTCCGTGTCTGGGGTCTAAAGTCTGTGTGGTCCTTCTCATTCTTGCTGCTCCGAGAATCCCAACACATGGGCAGGGAAAGTGTTTTATTTTTGTGGACTGATGATGTAGAGGCTGCAGAAGGAATGGCCTTGTGTGCTAGCCTCCTTGTCACAGTTTCTCGCATGGGCCTTCCAGCCTGTTCATCGGTGGCGTTGGTTTCTCAAAAGTCCTCTCACCTGCCCTTTGCTCACACCAACCCCACCTGTCCTCCAGATCCCCTCCACGGCAGTCACAGCCCTCATCCTCCTCTGTAACCTCTGACAGTTCTAGATGGCCTGGTCCCCGCCATGCCCTTTGGGCTTGCCCCTGCCCCTGTGAGTAGCATGACGAGCCTGCATGCGCTCCTGGGTTGGTGGCAGGGCCTGCTCCTCCTCCTGGCCTCCCTGCCACCCAGCCCAGCGTGAAACCGAACATCGCGTGGGCCCCAGGAGGGAGGATGAGTTGGGATGCCCAGGACTCTCTCGCTCGGCCCAGTGGGAAGGTGCACCTGGCCGCTTGGGAGCAGGTCTCAGAACCCCTCACCAATTTCAGGTCACCCCTCTCAACAGCAGCTAGGCCCAAGCTGTGAGGGCTGCTCCCCACCAACCCACCCTCACCCTCCCAGGCACCCCCCTTGCCCGCCTGGGCCCTGGAGACGTGTGCTTCAGCCACAGGCAAGTCTGTTTCCCTTCCGTGGAGTTTTCTCCACACCACAGCAATGGTACCTCTGGGGCTTCTCTCCCTGGCCAATGCTCCAAGGAGCCCAGGTCCAGTGTGGTGCTTCTTAGACTGTGGTCCAAGACCTCCTGCTTGTGAAACAGGCAGATTCCCAGACATCGCCTCCCCCTCCACCAAAGTTTATTGATTCTAAGTCTCTAGGGCTGTGGCCTAGATTTGCATTTTTAACAAGCTCCCTCGGGACATTTTATGCACTGAAATTTGAGGCCAGGGTTGTTCTAGGCTGTACCGGCAGGTGGACTGGGGGCCATGGAGAAGGGGCAGAGAGAAATTGTTCCGGGCCTGGCCTGGAGCACCCACCAGCCCCTGGAGGACACGTCTCACCCACAGCCCTCCAGTCAAGCCTGCCAGGAGAGAGGCGCCAGGAGCAGATACCGGCTGCACCCAAAGATTGATGATTTCAACACCGGGCCTCCGGCCGCATCCTCTCTGCCTCACTCATGCATCACACCATAGCTCTTGGTTTATGTGTTTGTCTCCTGGTTACACATGTGTTCCTTGAGGCCCAGGATGTGTCTTATTCATTCTTCTCTCCACCCGTCCACTGGGATTTGATATGTTGAAGTTGCTCAAAAAAATGTCTGTTGAATTTAATGTGATCAAATGGCTGAACTGAGGCAGAAATGAGCCAGGTGGCCTTTGTGCCCCATGCCCGGGCTTGTGCCCTGCCTGCAGGAGTGGAGGACAGCCTGGCCTGCCTACACCTCCCCTGGCAAAGGAAATATTGATTTTTCTGTTTGTTTTGCAAGGAAGCTGTCCCCACTGGGACAGCCAGATCTAGTGCAAGTGAAAATGGAAACTCCAAAGAAAGCCGTGCTCTTGTGGCTGGTCTATATATAGGGCAGCCTGGGTGTGTCCAGGCGGAGGCGGCCCTGGGGAGCTGTGGCCTTGGGGGCCAGGGTTATCCTGGAATCCCGCCACCCACCCACTTCGGTTTAGTTCTGCTCCACACTGCTGTGGAGATGGGAAATGTGGCAAAGTCATTTGCGGGGCGCCTTTCCAGTGGGAGCCAGGTTGAGCAGCCTTAGACTCAGGACCCCAGAGATGATCTCCTGCCCCTCCTGTTGGCTGGAACAGAAGGGTCAGCAGACAGAGAGCCCATTTGGGACCTGCAGAGAAGCAGGCTTTTCCTCTCTGCCTCAGAGGAAAATTTGAGTTGAGCAAAACAGTCCAACTTAGCAGCCATCTGGATGCTACATGGTCCAGAAGCTAAATCCAGCACTCTGGTTACTCAGAACAATTCTCTGAGGAGCCTTCCCAAATCTGGGACTCAGTGACCTTTAAAGGGGTGCTGGTTCTGTAAGCACGGGGCAGGTGAGGCTGCCATGTACAGCTGTACAAGCTGTGCACTGAACAACTGTCAACATCTATTCTGGGTCCTGCCAGATTGTGATAACTTGCAAAGGCACGCAGCTGGCATCCTGGGAGAGCCCAGCCAGCCCTTCCAAAGGGAGGCTGCCTAAAGACCAGGAAATGGAGCAGCCAGCTGAGCTGGAAGGCCCAGTGTTCAGACCCCTCACTTTACAGACAAAAGCAGAGGCCTAGAGAGGGAAGGGAGATGTTGAAGGTCACACAGCATCTGTGGAAGAGCCAACGGCATGGCTGGGCTTCCTGGCCCCAAGCCCACTCCTGCCTCTTGCTGCCTTTTCTGTTCTGTTCCTCTGAGACTCCCCTGCCCTGGGACCAGGGAGGGATGCAGCTTTGCAGGAAGTGCACATTCTGGAGGGGTTTTCTTTTGCCTCTGCCCAAGTGGTGTTCTAGCTTCTGGTTTTTCTCAAAGCCCCTCGGTCAGGCTGGCCCTTCTCCCTGCTGTTTGTTCCGGCTTGGGCCCATGTGTTTTGTCCACCTTATGCTCCACCACCCACTCTCCCCAGATTGTTTCCTGTAGGTATTGTTCTTGCATCTGCCCCTGCCAAAGTATGTGGGTTGGTGTTCAAGACTTGAACACTCTGGGAGCCTTTGGAGCAAGGATGCGTTTATTCCATTCAGGCTGCAGACGTCCTGCGCGGGCCCTGGTCCCCTCCAGACCTCTGCGAGGTCCTGAGCACGGCCCAGTGCAGGCTAAGATCCCCTCCCACACAGAGGCTGTGGATCCATCCCTGAACTTCAAGGGCAGCTTCTGAAGTCCAGGCTACCTAGAGCCAGGGTCCCCAGCACCCCTTCTAGAATCCAATCCCTTTCCTGGCCCAGGCCCCAAGCAAGGCTGGGAGAGTGCACTGTGAGTCAGCAGCAGACCAAGTGGTCCTTTATTCAGTGGCGATGGCAGCCAGAGGCCCCGCATCCATCCATTCATTCACTACATAGCTAAGTGTTAAGACCTACTGTGTGCTCGTGCGGAAGTGAGAGTCCCCGATCGCCACACTCACTGCTATGGGAAGAGAGAAATGAGAGACCCTCTGGGGAGGGGCCCATCCTCATCAGTGCATGGTGGTCCCAGCTGGCCTGAGGCAGCAGTGGAATTCACAAAGAGCGACAGCTGGGGGCACAGGAGCAGATCAGAAGCCCAGCCATCAGGCTGCGTGACCCCAGCTCTGGGGCCCTGTCAGTCCCGGGGTGCTGATTCCCATCCTGAGCCCCTGGTTGACCACCCAAAGCTCCAGGCCACTCTGACCCTAAGACTCAGGAGTCCTGGAAGCTGAGTCCCGCTGTCTCTGAGCTCTGATCCTGGAGCTGTCATTTGTGTCCTGGGGCCATGTTCCCAGCAGCTCAGGAGCATTCTGACCTGGGGTAGCCAAGCAGGGAGCTGGTAGTTAAGCCCTGGGTCCATGTGGCCGCAGGCCCAGGGTCTCTCCAGGAGCACAGAGATGTGTGCAGGCCCTGCCAGGCCGTCTGCAGCCCAGGTTTGCTCTGAAGTCAGCTCTGCTTTGGGCTCACATGGAATTTTTAGTGGGAAGGAAGAATCCATCCTTTTTCCATTGTAGACATGACAGGGGTATGGTTTATCTGCCCAAAAGAGAGGGAAGAACTGAGAGCTTGCAATCACCTTGCTCCTTCCAGGGACAGCCAAGAGAACAAGATTCTTTATGAATCTGTTGGAGCAAACAGACCATCTCCTGGCCCCCAAAGGGGAATGGGAGTCCCCACGACCTTCTGCAGGTAGCCTGGTGCCCCCTCCCTGCAGGCACATTGGTCCAGGAACTTTATACTTGACCCAAAAGTCATTTTTAGGAGATTTTCACCATTTAGTTTTGTAGGTCTTGAAGACTTTTCTCAGCTACCCTCCTGGTCTTCTCAGGGCTTTGTTCTCTGCTCAAGCACTGTGGTTTGCGTCCACCAAGGAGTCATGCGGAAATTAGCGAGCAGGAGCGGGTGGGGATATCGATGCCCTGGTTAAGTTGGAGTGGACTAGAGATGTCCCTGGGGAAGAGGCCCCGCCAGTTCCCAGGAGCCCTTGGGCTGGAAGCCGTCAAGCAGGCTGGAGAAAGAACATCTCCGTCTCCAGCCTGCCTCCTCTGATGGCTTTTGACTGTCCAGGACCTCCAGAGTGATTCTGAGGCTCATAAGTGAAGGAAATCAGTCACTGATCCCAATGTTTTGTTTACAAACCCTGTGAATGCTTGGGAGCATTCAGGCACTGGAGGGTTTGAGTTGGATTTTTTTTCTATTATTTTTCATGTGGGAGGGTCGGGGGTCGTAGAAGAAGGGTGAAAACAGGGCCTGTAGTGAAGACATGCCCAGGCCTTTTACTCTCCCCAAGCCCGGTCTCCAGGCCTGTGTGTCTAATAGATGCACCTGTTCACTGCGTCTATTTAATGCTGGAGCTTCTGGGTTCCCTCGGACAGCAGAATGTGTGCGGGTCCCCCTTCCCTGTGGGGTGGTTCCTCTCACCACTGCTTTGGGACAGTGCTGAGGGGGAGAAGTGATGGAAGAATGTCAGACCCCTCGGGGGACACGGGGTCAGGACCAAGGTGGTCCAGGTAGCCTGCTCCCATCAACTGTGCCTTGACCCCTAAAATCCAGACTGTGAAATGCAGTGTCTGCACCTCAAAAAGGCCTCCCAGGGGCTGCTTTTAACAGTTTAGACATCTCAGCCTGCACAGCTACAAGGCAGTGAATTCTAAGGGAGGACCCTCATTTGACACATAAGGGGTGGGAGAGCCAGGGCACCCGGTGGCCAGGCGTGTCACTTACGTGCTCTTTGTCCACAAGCTTTTCCTTCAGGGCCCCTCCCTCGCTGACTACAGAGAGCACCGGCCTGGGAGAAGGGTCTGATTGTTTCCCTGCCACATCCTCCCTGTGAGCCCTTTTGCCTCAGTTTCCCTGCCTATCAAACAGGAATAACCATCTCTTCCCCGTCCACTTCCCAAAGTAGTCATGAGACTGAAATGAAAGGCTGGGTGTGGGGGCCCTTGGAGGAAACGATTTTATCAGAACAGTGTCAAGGAGTTGATTATACAGCAGAGGTGGGAAGGTTATGGATTCTCTGCCTGGCGCGTTGCCCTGTGGTTTACCAGGCTGGCCTTCTTTGGGAGCCACAGGCTTCATGGAACATGCAGTGATTTCATGGTAAAGCTGGGCACTCGGAGGTGAGGTGTCACCATCTGGAACCAATTCATGTTTTCCTGAAGTCTGAGGCCGCCCGCAGACTTCCTGCCTGGCTCCTCTGGGCCCTGGAATGGCTCCCACCTGGACCCAAGACCAGGGACATTTCATTCCTCCTGGATTGTTCGAATCCCAGATGCTCAAGCGCTCACCCCCAGCCAATACCAGTGCCCTTCCTCACTGACTTCTTTTCACCGTTTTTCTGTGAACACATTAAAAATGGCCTTCCTGCGTTTCAGTTCTCCGCCTCTCCTGCCATTTTCCGTGTCCCCTGATTTCAGCCTCCAGGATTGAAATTCTTTCTCCTGGTCTCCATGAGGAATTGGTGAAACAGAAAAAGCAGGAAATTAATGTCCCAGCCTCAAGGCTCCACACAGCATTAGATGGAATTAAAGTAGAATAATGAGTCAATGCACACACAACTCTGTTGTTCTTTGATTTTTCCTTTCAAAATTGACGTAGTGAACGCTGCCCCCATTTCACATCATCGTGGGCCGGGAGATGCACTGGTGTCCTGAATGAATTTACATACCAAATGGGTTTTAATTTTATATTTTTGCTTAAGGTCAGGACATTTATTTATTATCATTATTTATTACTAAAGCACGAGTGGTTTTAATTATTTTAGTGTTCCTCCTGCAAAGCAGGATCGCTGCTAGCTATGGACCATTTTCCGTTTCTGCTCACATAAATAATATAGTTTTAATTTCATGAAGATTTAGTATTCGTCTGCTTTGTAAATTAAAGTCATCGTTTACCCCAACAGAGACGGGGCGTGCGGAGCATCCTGGTGGACTTCTCTGTCAGTTTCTTGAGGATCACTTTTTCTAACTTTGATTCTCCGAGGCAAGTGCCCAGAAAGAGGCACCCGCAGAGGGCCTGGGAAGGGAAGGGGTGGTGGGGGGTGGGAAGAAGAGGGAAAGGAACCCTTCTTTCCTGCAGCATCACTGACTTCTCCATGTATTATCCTATCCCATTTGTTCTCCCACAGAACCCTACCGAAGCCAGCGTTTTTGTCTCTTTTTTACAGATAAGGAAACTGAGGTCTGTAGGGATCTCAGTTAACTGACTTGACAAAGGTCACTCAAATCCAAGTGACGGGTTCAAATGCTGATATTCCAGACCCAAGGTCTAGCCCTTTGTTCTCCTACCTGCCCTCTCTGTGCCAAGGGTTGAGAAGGTGGGCAGGGGTCTCTACGCAGGGCTGTGGCTAGACGCTGGCAGAGATGCAGCCAGCAGTAGAAGGAGCAGAGACGGAGGCAGAGAGGGAGTAGACCAGAAGGGTGGCAGGCAGCGGGCACTGCCAGACCATGGTGTGACTGTGTGGGTGCAAGTGGAGGGGAGCAGTATCCTGATCGCTTGGGGGGGTGGAGGATGTGACTTCCTAGGAGGCAGTGTCCCCAACACACAGCCAGGAGACTCCATCTAGACACCCTGGAGCCACCGAATCTTGGACACTCCCCTCTGCAAAGCTTCCTCCATCCCTTCCCACGCTGTGTCTCCACCAGGATCCCAGCTCTCCCAAGGTGGCTGCCGGGTCCGTGAATTGTGAGCTCCCCAGTGCAAGGAGCATGCCCCCTCCAGATACTTGACTCCCTGTCTGTAAATCACTCTGCTGCATCCCACATGCCATCCCCAGCCATCCTTGGGCCGGCTTCTTCCTCAGAAGCATTCCAGCAGGTTTTCACACTTGCCGTGGTTTGTCAGGAGGACACCATTTTGTGACATTGGGTCCACATGCTGCCAGCGTAGCCTCTGGGCTACACTTGGGGTTGCCATGGAGAAGCTGGGTCCGTTGGTGGTTTGAACTGAGCACATACAATAGAGAACCCTCAGCAGCCAGCCGGATGGGCAGGCCTGGGGTGGGGTGGGGCAGCAGGCTCCCACCCTGCTGCCGTCCGCTTTGACCCTGCCAGGCAGCTGCAGCTCTATCCCTTGGGGCTGTTGGCAGATTAAAGATGTAGTGGATTTAAATCACACTCGCCTCGTTTTGCAAGGACTTTCTTGAGTTCTCCTCCAGGCTCCAGCTACCGATCCGCCCTCCAAGCAGAGGTCTTGGTATCCTGGTGGCTGCATCCCAGGAGAGAGGAAGGAGCCCATTTCATAAGTGCGCTCACATTGGAGCGGAACAGAGTCGCTAGGAGGCCCACTGTGATTTATCAGGGGCCATGCCACACTGTCCTTGGGCACAACATGGCTTAAGTCTAAACAGAAAATAGACCTCACGCTGAGTCATCCTTCTCCATAATGCAAGATGAGATTGTGCTGGCGGGAACACATTGTATCTGGGGACGCACGCTGCTGTCGTGGGAATGTGCCTCTTTAGCACGAGTTTAATCCCTCTCCTGCGAGCATCTCCCTCTCAATGAGGCTGACAGGAAGACTCCGACGCTGGAGCAGAGCCCTCTCTTACACACAACGGCGAAATTATTTTCTTCATCTCAGAAACAGGCTCCCCCAGGAGGACATAAATAAGTAAGAGATTCCTGGTACCTACTTTACCCATTTTTCAGATTTCCTTCCTTCTTACTCATGGCACTAATGTAAGTGCTACTTCTGGAGTAGTACCAGCCAGATGGGTGCCTGGGGATACAGGAGAGCTCAGGGCTGCATTTAGAATCAAATAGAGCTAATGGTGAAGCCTCTTCCCACTGAAAAGAGAAGCAAAATGCTTTTCAGAGCTGGATCACTTGCTGCTTTATAGAGAGGGCTCTGCTTTTGGGGGACAGGCTCTCTCTGAAACCCAGACCCACATATTTTAAAAATCTTCAGGGAAGTCTGTCTTTTAAAAAGGTACAATTAGGCATGCATTTGCTTATCCTTTTTCCAATATAATAGGTGAGGAGATTGAGGTCGAATCTCTGGGAAGAGTCTGATGAGGACCTCGTTTCCTCTGGGGCCAGGTTGCAAACTTGCCGTGTGTCTGTTTATCCGCAT
This sequence comes from Cacajao melanocephalus, assembly GCA_963573385.1. Lineage (NCBI taxonomy): Eukaryota > Metazoa > Chordata > Mammalia > Primates > Pitheciidae > Cacajao > Cacajao melanocephalus. Next base: position 54,096 of record CAUYLG010028139.1, read on the forward strand.
CTATTTTTTTTTAGAATGGGTCTGGCTCTGTCGCCCAGGTTGGAATGCAGTGGCAGGGTCTCAGCTCATTGCAGCCTCTGCCTCCCGAGTTCAAGCGATTCTCCTGCCTCAGCCTCCCAAGCAGTTGGGATTATAGGCTTGTGCCACCATGCTCGGCTAACTTTTATATATTTAGTAGAGATGGGGTTTAACCATGTCGGCCAGACTGATCTTGAACTCCTGGCCACAAGTGATCCACCCACCTTGGCCTCACCGAGTGCTAGAATTACAGGCGTGAGCCACCACGCCCGGCCCTGTGCACCCATCTCTAACATGAGGCTCTGTAAGGTTCCTTCCAGCCTTGACATGCTCTTAGTCTAGGGAAGGAAATGGGGAGCTCTTGTAGGTTCTTCTGCAGAGAAGATGCTCTTCGTGGTCCCCTTCCCCCACCTGTGGTCTTTCTCCAACCCTGCCCATTCATGGGCCCTGGGCTAGTCCCCCTCACTCCTCCATCTCAGTGGGAGAGATACATAGGATGCCTCTGGAGCTGGTGCCAGGAGTAAGGCCCCCTTCCCGCCCAGGGAGCTCTTGGTTCTGCAGGGCTTGCAGGCATCTGAAAGTCAGTGAGAGATGAGGTTGGGCCGCTCTGAAGGTCAAGGGTTTGGAAACGGCATCCTGGGTACAAATAACCAGCTTGACTACCTAAGAGGTTGGTAGTAAGAGGCATAGTAATAACGCTTGGCATTTATTAAATCTTTACCACCTGCCAGGCATGAGGAAGTGCCTTGCACACATTTTGCACCAAATCCTGTAAGGCAGGTATTATTATCCCTATTTTAAGATGAAAAAACAGGATTAGGGAAGTTCATTTACCAAGATAATTTGCAAAGTAAGTGACCCTGCAAGATGTTGAACTCAGGTCCATCTGACTTCAGAACAGAGTGGAAGAGTTTAACATCCTTGTGTTTGCCTCAAGCAAAAATGAAAATTCAGATGATATTCATTGTGCTGCATGTGCGCACACTCACATGTACGCTCTGCACAAGCACACGCACACCTGCCCTGGGTGTTCCCTGCCCATCGCGTTCCCTGGTGCACAGTACCTGCTATAGCCTTGGACGGCTGCGTGAAAGTCATCATTCCACAGTCACAAAAAGAACTGATCACCCCTCTCCAAGGACCGATCACAAATTCACAAGCACAGTGGGGCCTGCAGCAGAGAAGACTTCCAGGCTGCTCATCCAGAGCACCTGCTTGCAGCCCCGTGGTGGCTCAGGGGAGGGCTTCAGCAGAGGCCAAGGCTCCCTGGCTCCCTGCGTTTTGCTTATGACTGGGAGTGTCCATCATCTGAGGTCCCTGGGCTGTCTTTCTTCCAATACTGAGATGGAGCCTGATCGCTCCAAGTGGCCAGCACTGAGATTAGGCTTGAGGGTCTATAACTGCAGCCCCTGTGTCCCCAAAATCGTAGGGGTGGCCCTCTTCAGCCCCAGAAGGCTGGGGGTAGGGCTGGGCGGGCAGGGAAAAGCCAGGCTTGGCACAGAGCCCCTTGGAGCTGCCATCACCCAGCCCAGCTTGCATGAAAGAAGGGTCATGGGAAACTCCAGGATCCCTATCCCAGGCATTCTTTCCTATTTAAGGAGTATTTTTTTACTTAAGCACTACTTTGGAGCAGACAGGGGCAAGAGAAGTAGAGATTGTTAGGTTTCTCCTTCAGAGGATGATGAAGATAAAAACATATCCCGCAGAATCACCTGAAGCCAGTGGCAAGGGCCCTGGGCTGAGCTGCAAGCTATGGGTTCAAGGCCCATGTTTCCTCCAGCCTTGCCTAAGTCTCTTAGCATGCCCTGGTCCCTGTTTCTTCATTTATCAAGTAGGGAAAGTAAAATCGCCCTTACAAATTGTTGTGGAAAATGTCAAGGAGTTTTCCAAATGAGGAACCCAGGGCTTTTCTCATCAGTAGTAACAAGAAGAAAAATTACAGAAGGAAATGCCTGTTTCTTTAGTCATCTTCTCAATTATCATCGACTCCTAAAGTAGTGAAATATCTTTGAATAGATATTTTTAACATCTATACTTAATATAATAAAATACATTTTTCTGTATTATAGTCTATATAAATATTTACTATATTTAGTAATTTATCCTCATATGACATGTAAATATTTACATATATAAATATTTATATATACTTTAGTCCATGTGTGTACATAGATACAGACACACATACATATGTATTTTGGAAAAGTCAGAACAAGAAGAATTATAAATGAAGATATTGGCACTCTTAATAGCATGCATAATTTTTTTCCTCCAGCATTTTCTGTTCTGTGGATAGGGAGTGTGTGCATTACTGTTTGTAATTTAAAGACAAAGGAAACATGAGCCCAGCTTCTTTGTGTGGTGCCCGCCAGATGCCACGTCCCTCCTCCTGTGCCTCCATCCACACGCTGGTTACACAGAGCAGTGTGGGGTCAGCCATGGCTGCCTGGGTTTCCCATTCCAGGGCCCTCCTTAGGATGTACCCCAAAGGCCCAGACCCCCCTCCCCCACTTTCATTCTGCATACACAAATGCAGGAGATATGTCATGCTAACCAGAAGCTTGCTCCGTGTTTAAATGTGAGGCTAGGGCAGGAGGGAAGAGGAAATGTGTCCCCATATGTTAGCTAGAACGCAGCCCAAGCTGGAGGTTGGTGACACTGCAGTAATTGGAGGTAAGAGCTGTGAGGCCATTCAGATAAATTTTTGACATAAAAACGTAGGCTGGTTCATAAAAGGTTCCAGCGACAATAGGTTATAGTGACAGCTTTTCAACAATTGTCTAAGCCTCCAGATGGAAGAGGATTCAGCATAATGAGTCATGGGTGGTCTGGACAACACGGTATCCTTTCATAGGCATGGATCTAAGGGAAGAATAAAGTTATCCAGGATGGCCCGCACTGAATAACGCTATTGTTAAAACATGGTCTGGAGAAGGAGAGAAAAGATGAGACACTTAAAAGATTCAGCGACTGTGGCTGCAAGGCCTTGGTCTTGCAACCTGGGCACTGGGTGTTCACAGCTCCATCCTCTGGTGTAACGAGCACTTTATCCGCCAGATTCCGGGTTGAACATCACGCCTGCCTGGCAGGGCTCCCAGGCCTTCCTGTAAAGGGGGCGTTGTTCCTCTACCAGCTCAGCTGTTTGTGCGGTTCTGCCCTTTTGATTAAATTGCCTCTATCGACTCCTGGATGGGTCTTGTGGGAGCCTTCTAAGCGGGTGTCTTCTGGAGGGGAGGCCATGCCAGAAAGAAGGGGGCTCAAAGAAGGAGTGGGACCCATCAGGTTGGGAGATGGGAAAAGGCCTGGCTCCCACAGAGTCCTCTCTGCGAGAATCCACCCTCGCCGCTGATCGGGTACTGGCTGCTGAGTCAGAGAGCAGAAGTCTTTACTTAGCTGAGAATAATAACTGTCACTTACTGAGTGCCTACAGCGTATGCGAAACTACATTAAGCACTTTGCATCATCTCATTTAAACCTCACAGCAACCCTGTGATGTAGACATTGTCATTCCCATTTTATAGATAAGAGAACTGAGGCCTAGAGAAGTTAATCGGCAGCTCGCAAATGTTCAAATCGTTTGGAGTTCAAACTGGGGTCTGTCCTACCCCCAAGTTTGCACTCCCGGCCACTCATTGTGCTATACTGGCTCCTGAACATTCATGCTCAAAGACTGAACAAAAAGGCATCATCAAAGAAGGGGAGGAGTTTATGAATGCCTTCTAGGGCCATTGAGGGGTGCGGCAAGTGGGGATGCAAGATTTGCTTGGCGGAGAAAATTCACTGTAAATGGGTTTTGGGTGGGAGAAAAGCGTCCTTGGTAGTAAAACGTCTGCATTCAGTGACTTCAAGCTGGGCTTGTAAATTTATATGAATAATTTGTTAATGGCCGTTACAGGAGATGAAGTAATTTACATGGTCATAAGGGAGTAAAATTCCACCCTGGAATGCACATGTGTATTCAAGCCTCCCCCTCTGTGGTTTGCCGCAGGAAAGCACAGCAGGTCTGATGTCTTTTGAAGCCTTGCTTGTGATTGCAAAGGAGACCACACCAGGGTCCGTGAGAGCTTAGCCAAGCACCCGACCTCATTGTGATTTCCTGCCATCTTCTAGATTGCAAGCACCAACGTGTTCCTTTAGGCAACACTGCTGGAGTGGAGGGTTACTCTTAGCTCTGAGATACCCAGTAAGAAAGGTGAGGGCACCTCCCCTACTCAGTAGTGCGTCTGAGGTTGGTAGGTTCCCAGGCTAGCCCACCATACTGGCTGACATAATCTTGTCTGATGGAGACCCAGGGGTTTCCGTCCCACATCCTAGCATGTTGGTATTCATGCTCCAGCCTTTTCACGGGGCCGTGCTGTTTGCACACCAAGCCCTCCGCAGTGTTGGGCATGTGGTGGGGGGTGGGCCTGGCGGTGGAAGGCTCAGCTCATAGCTGCTGCTTTGATGTCAGGCTGTGACGGACATTCTTGGGGCTCTGGGGCCAGGGAAGGACGATTGGCAGGGCAGAGAGAGCAGAATCCAGGGGCTATGGCAGTCGCCGCCCTGGAGAAACTCACCAGGGGCACGGGAAACAGCAAGGGTCCCCCAGTGCATCCCTGCTGCCCCTGTGCCTCGACGAGCACTGACTATCCACTGCTAATTTCCCACAGAATTTGGAGACAAGCAGAGTGCAGGGCCTTTTCATCCTAACACACCAGAGACAGCCGGTGCCCGTCGGCAAGACATGACATCGTTCCTGTGCCTCCCGGAGCATCTCCTGAGTCATCCATCCTACCGCCCCACCCCCCGCCGCAGGGCCTGCCCATAGCAGGCGTGTTGTGTTGCCCTTTCTCCTCGCGCTTTTCTTAGTAACAGCACTGGCTGCAGCTCCTGCACAGAGGCCTCATGGAGACATTCCGTCCTGGTTGGCCCCAAAGGCTGGCTCTGAGTCAGCACGTCCATCCCCACCCTGCCCAGAGTCCTGTGTGAGGTCAGTGAGGAACTTTTAGGAAGCCACAAGGAGGGTAGGGGGTCAGAAAAGCTGTGACTGTGGCTTAAAAGCAGGTGAATGCCTCTCTTAGCCAAGGGACAGCTCCAGGCAGCTGTTCTACATGAATTTTTTTTTTTTAGGGACAGGGTCTTGCCATGTTTCCCAGACTGGTCTTGAACTCCTGGGCTCCAGCAATCCACCCATCTCGGCCTTCAAAAGTACTGGGATTACAGGCGCGAGGCACCACTCCCGACCTCTACATAGGAATGTTCTGTCCTGAGGGTCTGATTCCCAGGTGGAGGGAATGCCTGGACATGTATAAGGTTGGATCTCAGGTGCTACTCAGGCCCCAGGCAGGGAAGCCACACCCCATTGGCTCAGAGAGATCAGGAAGAGGAGAGGGTCTGCTCAGCCTGGGCCAGCTTGGACTTGCCAGCAATTCTGGGGCTTCATGACCCGTCTGATTTCTTAGGAAAAGACGTCACAGCTCTTGCCAATCCATGTCTGAGTCATTGAGTATGGAGTGAACCACCCTCTGTGCCCGGCCTGATGGTGGGCAGTCGGGGGTGGGGTCAGGACAGTGCCTCTCTTCAGGGTAGGTCAAAGTCAGGGAAGTGACCCCCCTACTCCAGGGCAAATAAGGGCTTGGGAAAGCAGGTTCGAGGTCAGAGGTGAAGTTGGACAGCCTTCCCCGGACCCTGGAACCACGAGGAAGGCCCAGCCTATGGGAGTTTCTGTAGCTGCTGGAGCCAGAAAAGGCACCCAGAGGTAGGACCTCAACTCAGAAACCCTATTCATCCCACGTGGCTGGACCCCGCCTCTAACCAGCAGTCAAGGCGTTTCCTGGGCCAGAAGATGAAGGCGGGAGCAGAGGGGGTCAGGGCTCTGACGTCAGGACAGGGGTGTGTCCTCTGAGTTCTTTGGGGACCTCTTGTGGGCCCTGAGCTCTATGTCTCGGGACAAAAATCCCAGATTCCAGAGTTGAAGGCACCTCCCAGGTCTCCTACCCAGCCACTTGCTTTCCAGGTGAGGTCTGAGGCCCACGCCTTTTAAAAGTTCCTGGGATGTTTGGAATAAGAATTCTGAAAGCGCTGATTTTCTGAAAGAGGGAGATTGAGGAGGCTGGCCAGGAAAGCATACGCTTCTCGGGTGCTGGAGTCCAGGAAAGCTGCAAACACTTCGAGCTCACACTCCACCCCTTGCCTGCTCCCCTGGCCTGGGGAGCAGGCCAGGCCGAGGAGCCCTGGTGGACTCCATCAGAGGCCCTGGGGCAGCTGCATTCGCGGTCCAGCGGGAAGGGGGGCCTGCGCTCAGCCCCTCACTGAGCTTAGTGCAGGAACAGCTCTTGTGGGGTCCCCCAGCCACCCACATTGCCCCATCTCCTCCTGAGGGACTATGGCCAGAGGAGGTGCCCAGATTTGTGGTGAGGGTGACCCCAGCCCATGAAGTCAGTTCTGTGAGCTCAGGCCTGGGTACCGGGTGCACAGTTCTAGTGTGGGTCTAGTCTTCAGTGCCCAGGGTCTGGGGCAGCCCCCAAGGGGACCCTGTTGCTATCCAGCGTGAAGCATCTAGACAAGGGACCACTGGCCAACTGGAAGGTAATTTCCATTCTCTATAACTGAGGCAGTTGCTGCTGGTTACGGGGCTTGCTAATAAATGGCCGCATTGGAACATGAGTGTCACAGGGGGAAAGACTGGGCGGTGATGAAAAAGACCAATTTCCTGGGAGACAGCATCCCCTCCAGCAGCAGCAGGAACCCTGGAGGTGGCCTTGGAGGGCTTTTCCTTCTGGTTCTGACACCAACCAGGTCCTGAGATCTCAGGCCTCTGGAGCACTGAGGGCCCATCTGCAAATTGGAGAGACCAAGTCACTTTGAGTCATTTTAGACCGTCATAGATATGAGCAAGAGGCAGGGCGAGGACAGAAGGGAGGCCCCTTCCCTGGGGGTGGTGTCCTCCCATGCCTCTCCAGCACATGCTCCTCTCTGCTCCTTGCTGGCTGTTGGCCTGAGGTCCCCATCCTGACTCACGCCTCCTGCCCCTCAACCGTGGGCTGCAACCGAGGCCTGAACAGCACTTGTCCAGGGCCAGGCCTCTCTGATGGGGAAACAGGAAGGGCTATTGGGAGGGTCCGCTGAGTACCCCCACTCCACCTGGCCCTGCCTGCCACATCAGGCCTGATCTGACCCACCACCACCTTCCCTGGAGTGAGGCCTCAGCCACTGGGAGGACAGCACAGCCCTGCTCCTTTTCCTCTGTTGCCCTCTTTTTTTTTTTGAACATGAGAGTCACTGTGTCACCCAGATTGCAGTGCAGTGGCACAGTCTCAGCTCACTACAATCTCCATGTACCAGGCTCAAGGGATCTTCCTACCTCAGCCTCCTGAGTAGCTGGGACTACAGGCCTGTGCCACCACAGCCAGCTAATTTTTTAATTTTTTGAAAAGACGAGGTCTCACAATACTGCCCAGGCTGGTCTTAAACTCCTGGGCCCAAGCAAGCCTCCCACCTCAGCCTCCCAAAGTGCTGGGATTTCAGGTATGAGCCACCGCGCCTACCTGCTCCTTACGGAGCGACTTCCATGCGGCTCTCGTATCACAGCTGAAGAAGGCTCCACGGGGCCCAGACCAGGCCTCCCACAGAACACAGTCCCTGGCGCCCCAGGACTGTGCATGGTGAGGGACCTTAAGAAGTACTCGCCCTTTTTCTCTCAGTTTTCTTTGAGCAATGAAGTCTATTTGGTCATTTTCAGAACATGTAACTCCTTAGTGATGAAACTACCCATGAAAATAGATACATATCCTAGCCTTTGGGCCTGAAAGAGAGGAATTATTATAAAAGCAAAGAAGTCATTCAAACCCTCCTCCTCCTCAGGTGCTTAGCACATGAAGTCCTTTCAATCCTCAGAAACTGGGAAAACCTTTTTTTTTTTTTTTTTTTTTTTTTTTGAGATGGAGTCTCTCTCTGTCAGCCAGGCTGGAGTGCAGTGGTGTGATCTTAGCTTATTGCAACCTCCGCCTCCTGGGTTCCAGTGATTTCATGCCTCAGTCTCCCAAGTAGCTGGAGTTATAGGTACCTGCTACCATGCCCAGCTAATTTTTGTATTTTTAGTAGAGATGGGATTTCACCATGTTGGCCAGGCAGGTCTTGGACTCCTGACCTCAGGTGATCCACCCACCTCGGCCTCCCAAAGTGCTGGGATTACAGGCATAAGCCACCACGCCCAGCCAAGGGAAACCTTTCTTAAATCACAAGTGAGGGTATGGCAGTTTCAGGTGGAGGGTCAATCTGTGAGCAAGTGTGTGTGTGTATGTGTATGCATGCATGTGCATGCGTGTGTGTGTGTGTGTGTGAGAGAGAGAGAGAGGGGGGAGAGAAGAATGGAAAGAGATGATTGATTCCAGAACATCCCTGGGCCTTGCACACAGCCTGCTGAGGAAGGCTAGGAGATCCTTCTCCCAGCTGCTCTGCTGCTGGGTGCAGGGGTCTCTAGCGTCATTTGTTTCACGTCCCTTGTGTGATCGCAAGGCGCCCTTCCCGTGATTCACTGCTGTTGCCTTTCCCAATTTCCAGCTCAATTTAACCAAGAGTCCTAAGGCACGGGGTTAGGCACTGCCTCAAAGCATCTTAAGGAATCTGCCCAAAATTCTGTGTTCATCTTGACCAATTTAACAATTAAAGGATCACTTTATGAAATTTCTTGTCTTATAAACGCAATTAGTAGTTTTAATCTCCTGAGGGAACAAATCATTCACTGCTTGATGGGAGCTGATTTTATCAGAGAATTTTTCTTCTTAAGTTACACTGAAATAAAAGCAGAAGGGAAGAGGAGAGTCATTTGTGGGGCATCTCAGGGCACTTGTGGGCAGGTCAGGGAGGGTAGAAGGGAGCTTGATGCTTGTAGAACCCACACTCAATGGCAGACACTGTCCTAGTCCCTGAGACACCCTTAGCTAGGGCTTATCGTAGCCCATTCAGGCTGCCATAACAAAATACCATAAACAGGGTGGCTTAGAAACAACAGAAATGTATTTCTCACAGTCCTGGAAGATGAGAAACCCACAATCAAGGCGACGGCCAATGCGGTGTCTGGGAGGGGCTGGGCCTGGCTCAGGGACAGCACCTTCTCACTGTCCCCCGTGGTGGAAAGGGCAAGCTCTGGTCTCTTGAGCCCCTTATAAGGGAGGGCACTAATCCCATGGGTGAGGGCCCCACCCTCATGACCTACTCACTTCCCTAAGGCTTCCCCTTCTCATACTATCACACCAGGGTTAGGTTTTGACATGGATTTTGAGGAGACACAAATATTCAGACCACAGCTGGGCTCTGACACCCTACAGACCATGAGGTGGGGACTCAGAGAGTAGCTACGAACTGCCCAGACCACACAGGAGCTCAGAGATCCGCTGGGGATTTGAAAGGTGGTCACTCTGACCCCAGAGAAGAATCTCTTCCCACTGTCCCAAGCTGGGAACATGGGATTGAGAAAGGTTTGAGAAGCAGAGTGGATGTAGCAAAGGCCACAGGAGACCATCAGCAATCCATTTTGGTTTTTCAGTCTTGAACCAAATGGAAAAGTTACTTTTAATGAAATATCTGAAATCCAGTCGTATCCTATCTTATACATACTCGGGACTACATTCTTTAGAGCAAGGGTCTCCATCCCCAGGCCACAAACTGGTAGGGTCCATGGCTGTTAGGAACCAGCCACACAGGAGGCGAGTGGCAGGCAAGCCAGCATGACCACCTGAGCTCCACCTCCTGTCTGTCAGATCAGCTGTGACACTAGATTCTCATAGGAGCACGAACCCTGTTGTGAACTGTGCATGTGAGGGATCTGGGTTGCATGCTCCTTATGAGAATCTACTACTGCCTGATGATCTGAGGTGGAACAGTTTCTTCCCAAACCCCATCCCCATCCATGGAAAAATTGTCTTCCACAAAACTGGTCCCTGGTGCCAGAAAGGTTGGGGATCGCTGCTGTAGAGAGCTCTGAACCTGTTTCTTTTGTGAGCAAGCCTCTGTCATCCTGTTAACTGCCGTTCCCCCAATTTACGTGGTTAGTCACTGTAGATTCTCTCGCACTCATCTCTTTCTAGGGACCCTGGAACTGTCCCAGGATGAGGAAGGAGGGAGGGTGGGAGGGGGATTCTCCAGCCTACAGGTTGTCAGTAGTTGGCCCAAAATGTCACCTTTTGGCATCCACACAAAGACAGCAATTTCCATCTCCATTCCCGGTATGATGGGAGGGAAAGGAATGCACAGTCATTTGCGGGAAGTTCCCACATACAGAAAAGAGTAAAACTGTGTCTGTAAACATGAAAATAGCAGCATCTGCTTACGAAGTTTTGGTCTTTTATTTCATTTTCTCCTAACCACATCTATAGCTCACTGTCTGTACCAGGAACTCCCACATGCCCGTGAGGTCTCTTGCCTGTTGCCCTGACTTGCAGTTGAATATTTCATTTTTGTGTTCATTCTTCTTCCCTGGCAAGATTGCAGTGTCCTTGGAGGTAGGGCCCAGTGGTTTTTTTGTTTTGTTTTGTTTTTCTTTTTTTTCCCACGGTCTTATCTGCTATGCCTGGAATATCATAGGAGCTCAGAAAATGTTTGTTGTTTTGTTTTTATTCAAAGTTAGGGCTATAATTCACAAAATACACACCTCACATTTACTCTGTTAAATTCTTCCTTTAATTGAAATGCATTCATTTGGAGAAAGCGATGCTGATAGGAACCAGATAACTGGAGAACTGATGATTTTCTAAGTGCTGTGGGCCCCTTAGGATGTGAATTACAATATGGAGCGTTTAGATACCAAACCCATTGGGGGAGGCACTGAGGATTATTCATTCTCGCACAGAGCACTCAATGCAAACCCCAACTCATATTAATTAAAAATTCTAAATCACACAATTGTTTTTTTTCCGCAAATACTTTTATGCTGTTTTATTTATCACCATTAATAATAACAATAAAGATAATAATAATAAAACTACTATGTGATTAAGGTGCAGATAAGCAATTAGGAAACAAAATATTTACAGGTTTTTAGGGAGCCCTGTGCTCAGAATGGGAATAGGATAATTACAATGGAGGTTTAGCATGAGAGCTCATTCCAGAAAATTCTCCACTGAGAGTTGAAGTCAGTCACTGGGTTCTATTTTGTCTGTGATTCTATTAACCTGTTCTCCTGATATCAATCATTTAGTCACTCATTCATTTGACACAAATGTATTAAGTGTCTGGAATATGCCAGGCAGTGTTCTAGATGCTGGAACACGAGGGTAAATAGAACATTCCCCACTCCTGTGGTCTGGGGTGGTCATGTCATTATAGCCAGGTGGGAGATGGCCGACAGTGGCAGGGCCAGGGACTGTGTGCCATGGGGCAGCTTTCCCCCCCGGTATTTTGTCTTAAGCCGAGGCCCATAGGGTGAGTTGGAGATCTCCAGGAGAAAGTGTGGGAGAGAGAATTCCCTGGAGAGGCCCGGTGAAGAGTGCAAGCTTGGTACTTGTGAGGACTGAAAAGTCATTGAGCCCCTTTGCTGGAGAAGGCAGCAATCAGAGATGAGCTGGAGACGTGAGCTGGGACCATGTCCTGACGACTGTGGGGACCCACAGATGAGTTTTTGAAAAATGGAGAGCAGGTGTGCTCTTCAGATGCCCCCTCCCCCAACTGGTTGTAGAGTGAGGGACCAGGAAGCAGGGATGCCCGTGTGGAGCCAGTGCAGGATTTCATGATGGCCATGGCCTAGAGATGGGTAATAGCAGGAAAAATGGGAATGGGGGGATATCAGAAATTCAGGACAGATGATAATAACGATGACAAATACATAATACACTCTTACCATGTGCCAGAGCCTATTGCAAGGCTTTGCCTGTTTATTTGGTTCTATCTTCCAACAAACCTATGAGGTAGTGACTATTATCCCCATTGTACGGGTGAGAAAACTGAGACACAAGGACATTAAATAGTTTCTGCAAGACTACACCACTAATCTAAGTAGCAAATGGGAATCAGTCTCCTGTTTGGATGTGAACCCACCCCCCAACCCCATTTTGTTCTAGAGCCCCTGGTCCACACTACTGTCTTTAGTGACATGGGTATGGGAGGTCTGTTAGGTAGGGAGGGTGGGCTGAGCAGACGAGTTGCTTTTGTGACACATATCCTTGACAGTCCCTCAGGGATCACGTGGTTTCAGAAGCAGTGGAGAGTCCTCATCCCTGGCTGGCCATCTCCCTGCCCACAAAGCCCTTCCTCCTAACACTTGGAAATCAAGCCTTTCAACTGGATGCTAGTAGTCAGGGATTGTCTTGGGTGGGGTCGGGGGATACTGCTGCTGGGCCTGTTGGACCCATGGCCAGGCCTTAGCTCCAAACCCAACTCTTGCCGGCCTCTCGGTACTGAACGGTACTTTCATGTACTCGTTCTGGTGTGCTTTGAAGAACCAGTTGATTTCCCAGCTCCCTATCTTGTCACTACCTGCGTGAGCTTTTATGGAGAATCTGCTACTCTTTCCGAATTTTCATGGACATTTTCTTCATCTTTTGTCTGAATGAAGTTCATAAATTGGTGCTTTACGAGGTTTGGTCCAGAATGAGCTGCAGGAAATGGCGAGTTTAAAGACATGGTTGTCTCCTCGATTTCCCACTTCCCCATAGGCCCTCTGTTTGCGTTTTCGCTGTGGGACTTACGTGGTTTTCGACTCTGAAATTTTCAGTTTCATCAGTCATCTGATCAGCAGATTGCCACTTGCCACCATTCCAGCCTTGTCCTTTGTGAGGCTTAGTCCTAGGACAAGAAGGTAGCCCTGTGGGGTTGGGCAGGTGCCCTGAAATGCTATGCAGAAAGCCTGGGTCTTAATGTCTCAATTCACTACAGAAACTTGACCTGGATCACCTTCTGTTCTGGACCTCACTTGTCTCTACAAAAGTAGAAATGCAGGTTCCTGTTGTTGGGTAAATATTTGTAGTAGTAAAGTAAGATAATAGATCCATGCGTTTATTCACCAACTAATTTATTGATCACCTATTCTGTGCCAAGCACAGTTTCAAGCACTTTGGATAGAGTAGTAAACAAGATAAACAAAAATTACTGCCCACATGGAGCTCACCTTCAAGTGGATAGAAAGACAATGAATAAGTAACCAAAATATCTAGTATGTTAGATGGTAATAAGTGCTGGTGAGTTCCATGTTCAAAATGATCAACTAGGAAATGCTGACCAAGCCTTCTGTTGAAGACAGCTAGAAAAGCAGGCAGTGTCTAATAACCAATGTCTTGAAGGCATTGGAGAGGTGACAAGACACAGTGAGCTGCTGTTCAATTAGGGTCTGGAAAGGACAGAGGCCCGTGGAGGTGAGTCTTATGCTTACAGCCAGTTTTCCTCTAGGCATATTTGGCAGTTCTGAAGAGACAGATGAGAGCTGAGCAGGGCTCTTGACAGCAGGCTTGCAGGGTCAGAGGACTAGGATTGGAACCCAGAGTCTGCTAAGGGGGCCAGCAGGTTCCATTGACCGCTCCACTTTCTTTGGCTTGGGACTCTGAAGGGCTGCACACTGGGCCCTCTCAGGAGCTGCCCCTCTGCTTCAAATCCTCCAGATTCTCCAAAATGAATTACAATGACTCTACATTGCTAGTATCCCTAGGTGCCCAACAGAAACAAACAAATAATCTTAGGAGAAAGATATCATCTTGACCTCAAATTATTTCTAAAAACAATGTGCAAAGGTAGAATCTGTAACACAATTTTAAAAATAACCAGATACAAGGAGACAGCATTAACTAATATCAGTAGAAACAACAGAAAATAGAGAGACCCATAGGGGTCCAGATATATTGGAATTTTCCAGACACAGACTTTAAGGTAACTCTGCCTTACCATATTCCAGATGTTAAAAGACCAAAATTGGAATGTTCAGCAGAGAACCAGAAACTATGTATCTTTTTTAAAAGCCAAACGTAAATAACCACATACTACCCCAAATTAAGAATTCAGTGTCGAGTTTAACAGATGCAACCAAAAAAAAAGGATTATGAATTGAAAGATTGATTCGGGAAAAAAAAAAAAAAAACCCACACATTAAATACAGAGAAACCAGAGAAAAAAATGCAAAAAAAAAAAGGCAGTGGTGGGGTGGACAGTAGGAGTTACAGTGAAGACGTCTAACATACGTATAACTGGAATTCCAGAAAAAGAGGAGGAGGAAACTGTGTCAGAAGCAATATTCAAGAGAATGGGTGAGAACATTTCTAAACTATTGAAAGATATCAGGTCATAGATTCAAGAAACACTTTAAACCACAAGCGGGATAAATGAAATCTAAACCGAGGCACTCATAGTAAAACTGCTAAAAATTAAAGACAGAGAAAAATCTAAAAAGCAAGAGGAAGGGAAAGATAGGTTACTTTGAAAGGTACAATGACTAAATATATAACTGACTTCTCAATAAAACATTGAAAGTCAGAAGACGATGGTATGATATCTTTAAAGTGCTAAAAGAAATTGTCAGTTCTGATTTCTATACCCAGTAAAAATGCCCTTAGAAGAAAGGACAAAGGTGAGATGAAAAAAAAATTCAGGCAAACAGTGAAATAATTTGTCACCAGAAAACCTGGCCAGGCATGGTGGCTCATGCCTGTAATCCCAGCACTTTGGGAGGCTGAGGCGGGCAGATCACCTGAAGTCAGGAGTTCAAGACCAGCCTGGCCAACATGGGGAAACCCTGTCTCTACTAAAAATACAAAAATTAGGCAGGCATGATGGTACATGCCTGTAATGTCAGCTACTCAGGAGGCAGAGACAGGAGAATTGCTTGAACCCAGGAGGCGGAGGTAGCAGTGAGCTGAGATCGAGCCATTGCACTCCAGCCTGCACAATAGAGCAAGATTCCATCTCCAGAAAGGAAAGAAAACCCGCACTGAAGGAAATCAAAAAAAAAAACCATGTTTTTCAGGCAGATGAAATTAATTCAAAGCAAAGTTTAGAGTTTCAGGAAGCAATGAAAAGCAACAAAAAAATACAAAAATAAGAGTATATATAAATGAATATCAATTGTACACAAAGATAAAAAATACTCTCATGAAACAAAATATATAGAGAGAAAATAAATGCAAAAAAAAGGCATAGAAATGGGGTGGAGAGCAAGTGAAATGAAATTATTTTAAGGCCCTTAATTTATGTGAGTATAATCTAAGTAGCACTTCAGTAAGTCAAGGATGAGGGTTGTAATATCTATGGATATTACAATGAAATACAAAATACCTAATCCAAAAGAAGACAAAGGAAAAAAGAAGAAGAGGAATATAGAGCAAGTGAGACAGAGAAAGCATTTAGCAAAATGGTCAATTTAAACCTGAATACATCAGTAATTACATCAAATGTATACGCTCTAACCAAAAGACAAAGCTTTTCAGACTGAAATTTTAAATTCTCTATGCTATTTATAAAAAACACATTAAAAGAGAAAAGATAATAGAAAGATTAAAGGGAAAAGGATAGAGGGAAGGAAAGAGATACACTATGCAAAATGCAGTTGTAGCTACATCAATATCACACAAAACTGACTTTAAGAAGCAATACTAGGGTTAAAGAATATTTCATAATTACTATTTTTTTAAAAACCCACCCTCAGCCAGGGGCAGTGGCTCACACCTGTAATACCAGCACTTTGGGAGGCCAAGGTGGGTGGATCATGAGGTCAGGAGTTCAAGACCACCCTGGCCAACATGGTGAAACCCCGTCTCTACTAAAAATAGAAAAATTAGCTGGGCGTGGTGGCAGGTGCCTGTAATCTAGCAAATCAGTCCTGGCTGAGGCAGGAGAATCATTTGAACCCAGGAGGTGGAGGTTGCAGTGAGCCGAGATCATGCCATTGCACTCCAGCCTGGATGACAGGGTGAGCCTCCATCTCAAAATATAAAAAAACTCCCACCCTCAGTCCACCAGGAAGATACAACAATTTTATGCATCTAAGAACTGTGAAAGGAAAAGAATCTTGGGACCCCAAAATCACCAAACCGAAGGGAAAAGTCAAGCTGGGCACTGCTTAGGGACAACCTGCCTCCCATTTTGTGCCTTAAAAAAGATAACTACTAAGATTTTAAAAACAAGCTATGTATCACCCTCACAAGGAATTTCCTTGTGGACAAAAGACAGATAGAACTCAAAGTCATCCATCTGCTCACTGAGATAAATGCGTCTCTGATTGCCTCCTTTGGAAAGGCTAATCAGAAACTGAAAAGAATGCAACCATTTGTCACTTACCTACCTATGACTTAGAAGCGCCTTTGAGCTTCAAGTTCTCCCACCTTTCCAGACGGAACCAATGTATATCTTACATATCTTGATTCATGTTTCACGTCTCCCTAAAATGTATAAAACCAACCTGTGCCCCGACCACCCTGGACACATGTGATCGGGACCTCCTGAAGCTGTGTCACTGGCATCCTTAACTTTGGCAAAATAAATTTCCTAATTGAGACCTGTCTAAGGTACCCAAAGGGCTCATAGAACATAGAACATAGCCTCAAAATATATAAGGCAAAAATTGACAGCACTAGAAGGGAAGAAATAAAAAATTCAGTCACAGTAGGAAATATTTAACACATTCTCTAAATAACAAAACAAACGGACAAAAATAGTGATAATAATAAAAGTCTAGAAGATTTCCAAACACAATTAGTAAGCATGACAATACATAGACACAGAGGATATTGTGCATAAAATCTAGAGAATACACATTCTTCAGAATCACACACATAATATTGATAAGTGCAGTGGAGAAAAATGAATAGGGAGTGTTGGCTGTGAGATTTTAAATAGTTTGGAATAGTTCAATTTAAACCTGAATACATCAGTAATTACATCAAACGCATATGCTGTAACCAAAAGACAAAGATTTTCAGATTGAAATTTTAAATTCTCACTCTATGCTATTTATAAAAAACACATTAAAGGAGAAAAGATGTAGAAAGATTAAAGGGAAAAGGATGGAGGGAGGGAAAAAGATATCCTATGCAAAAAAAGCAGGTGTCACTACATCAGTATCACAAAATCGCTGTGGTGGCCTTTGAGCAGAGAGCTGAGGAGGGAAGAAAGGAGGTCACTAGGGTCACTGGTCACTGAGGGAGGAACACTGCAGGCTCCGGGCTGAGGCAGGGTGGGTTGGTGTGTTCGGGAAACATCAGGGGCCACAGAGCCATCCAGGGGCGGGAAGATGTGGGCTGTGAGCCCCCCAGGAGAGGGGCGCCCCCAGACCCTGGGCATTGATGATGGGAATGGAGCCTGCTGCTCCCTGCAGCCCCAGCCAGCTCCGTCTCCACCAAAACAAGACTCCTCCAAAGTCCATTCCAGCCATCAGGTCCCTCTGTCCCTGTCTGCTTAGCCCCCTCCCTGGAACCTGCGCTTCCTTTCAGAGCTCAGTGCTTCTTCCAGGTCCCACCAGTCACCTTTTCAGGAAGACACGGAACCTGGTGGCTGGGGATCATGCACTGGAGGTCTGTGATGAGTCAGGCCTTCCCAGGGGCTCCAGCTCATCCACACAAGCCTGGGGGCAGGCTTTGTTATTAGCATTTCACAGATGAGAAAACTGCTGCTGGGACTTCTGATCTTAATAAATGCAACCTCCTCCTAAGGCCCACTCTCACTTCTGTTTCCACTGAACCAGGTGCTGCTGGGGACCCCACTTCCAGAGCAGGTTGCTGTCCCCACAGCCACCTTGCGACCATGCATCCTGGGATCTTGGGACCCTGGGTCATATTTCTGGGACCAGAGAACAAGTCAGGACCCTCAGAGCATCTCAGGTGTGTCTCTGCTGCGGGGAGCTCTGAGTTGGCCTCTAGAAAGGGGTGCGGTGGCCAGGGAGGACATCCCCAGGCTCCATGTGAGCCGCATTGCCTCTCAGAGTGGGCCTTTGAGCCGGGCCGGAGCACCTGGGCTGGTGCTCTGGGCAGAGGGAAGTTGCTGACATTGCACCTTCTGTGGGCTGCCCAACCCAGCTCCTGGGGCTCTCTGAGAAATCCCAATATTCCAATCTAGGGGCTTCACATCCACAGACTCCTCGTTTGCAGTCTGATGGTTATGCACCTGTTAGGGTCACTGTGTGGACACAGCCTGTGCTGAGAATGTCGGACTCGAGTGAAGTGACCACGACCTGGTTCAGCTGTGCCAGCCTCCCTGCACATCAGTGTCCCTGTCCCTTTCTGATCAGCACAGCCAGTGCCTATATCTGTCCCCTGTCAGAAGCAAGGTGGCAGATATTCCCCCCTAGACCCCCTCTGCTTCTCTTTTGGGAATCAGGTTCCCTGTGGCCTCTGGGCTTCCAGTCCTGGTGGCCTTGATCCCTCCTCCTCAGGGATCCAAGTGTCAGCCCCCTTGGAGCTCGGCAAGAAAGACCTCACTGGGCCTGTGGGTCCTGGCCTCTGGGATGGACCTCTCTGCTCCTGGCCGCTGAGCCAGGTCTGCTTCTGCTGTGCCCCCCAAGTGGCAGCCTGACCACGAGGCTGCACCCCCTGGCCTGCCCTCCCACAGTCTAAGTCTGCCCTTCTGTCCTCAGCCTGGGGTTCTGTTCTCTTGAGCCCTACAAAAAGTTCTCTCAGCCTGGGGTCCATTCGGCTCTTTAATCCTGTGACAGAAGGTGTGGGGATGTTGTGGGAGCCTGGTAATGCTCATTGTACCTAAACTAACCTTTCTTAAATTGGGGAAGAGAGGGAAAGATGAAAGGAGAAACACACACACACACACACACACACACACACACACACACACACGGCAATGTAAGTTAAAGAAGAGATTTAGCACGTCTCTAAATATTGTCCTCACCCCACGCCCTATTCTGCTGAATAAAGAAAACAGAGGTGCCTTTGGGCTTTTTAAAATCAAGATTTTATTAAAAAGAAATGGTTTCAATCAAGCAAACAATTCACAAAGACATTTTCTAGAATAATGAGAATAATAAAAACCATCATTTTTGAAGAGGCCGATGCCTTGCCAGGGCCTGGGGTTGTGGGCTTGGCATCCATCATTCTTGCCTACCCCATGAACTATAAGAGAGCTCTCATCCCTTTTTGGAAATGAGTGAACAGGTTCAGAAAAGTCTAGTGACCCGTCCAAGGACACAGAGCCCCTGAAACGTAGCTCTGTGGTCTGCACCAAGTCTGTGTGGCTCTGGCACCGTTCCCAGGGTCATTCACAGCAGGGCCCCGCTCAGACCTTGGCAGGCAGCGAGAAGAACACACAGAGCTTCCGAAATCCACACGAAGGGGCATCCTGCCTCGCGTTTCTGTTTCCCATTTCTGAGCATTCTCTCTGGATTACAGCCGTGACCGCCGTATCGCAGTGTGTTTGCCCAGCCCGGTTTGAGTTGTAAGCTGGTGAAATAGAAAAATCCTTGTGAAAATATGAACACACTTTTATTTACCAAAGGTAAATGAAACCTTTCACTGTTCTGAAGGGTTTCCATTTTTCTGTCTTTTGTCTCCTCCCTTTGATTACCCGTAAGATTAACCTTAAAACAACCAGGCAAATCCAAGTCTCTGATTTTCCGGCAGCCTCCTCCTTCAGCCAGTCAGGGCACCTGTTACAGACCCTCTTGGGATCACCTGGCAGAGAAGCCTCCTTGAGCCTCACACCCACCCACACCTGTCCCCCCGGCCTGGGGAAAGGCAGTTCCTGGCTGGCCCGTCGTCACTGTGAAGCGCTCCTACTTAACGATGCAAGTAGCCATCCCTCTGTCCAGCTGGCTTGGACGAGGCTCCACCGCCGCAGCTTCTTGCCCGTGGCTCTGTGACAGGGAAGAAAGGAAGGAAAAATGCGTTCCATGCAGGGCCTGTCACTGCTGTAGAAACACCAGTATCATTTTCAGGGATGTTGCGTTCATAGGGGAAGGCTATTTCTTGGAAAAGACTGCCTTCAAGTACTGTGACTCCTTTCAGGTTATATAAAAGGACATTAGGCAAACACTGGGAAATACAGCAGCTTCCCGGGTTGGGAGCATGGAGGGTGGGTGGACCAGCTCCCGCGCACCTCCAGAGGCAGCCACGCAGAATACGAATTGGCCACCGTTCCCGTCCTCATCAGCCGGCAGTCTGGATAGTATCAGCAATAGGAAAGGTTACAGTTTTTCCTGTGATGTATTGCTACTTCAGAGAGTATTAAAGATGTTTTGAATCTATTTTTTGAGGAATCTTGAAACCACCAGTGGAACATTTTTGCTGTTGTGGGTAATGCACGGCGTAGCAGCGTAGGAAGGCCGGGCCGTGAGAGGGACCCGAGGGTGTTGGAAGCTCCGAAGACAGCGCCCGTTGTCGTTTTAACAGTGAGGAAGCAAGCGAGGCAGAGCATATGCTGAGGTGTGGAGCAGCTGCGACTGGGAAGCGTGTTATTTCTTTTATTTGCTGGGGGGCGAAGAAGAGGCAGTCACTGCATCTCCTGGGAGTGGGCTGGATTTATTTATTGGGAAGGGAGTGCCAGAGGAAAAGTTCCGTCATCATGGAAGGAATTCTCCAGCCCTGCTTAGTATTCTTATTGTTTGGGCCTTTTTTTTTTCCTGCCTGGACGCTCCCTACCCAAAGCACAGATTCAAAGAAAAATTGTGACCCGAGGCAATGTCTTTGAGGGAGTTGTAGATGGTGGGATGGTGAATTCTGCGTGAACTTGACCAGGCCAGAAGGTGCCCAGATATTAGGGCCAAATATGATTCTGAGTGTGTCCGTGAGGATGTTTCTGGATGAGATTAAGATTTGAATCAGTAGACTGAGGAAAGCAGCTTGCCCTCCTCATCCAATCAGCATGAACACAAAAGCTGACCCTGCTGTCAGTAAGAGGGGGTTTCCCCGGACTGCCTTTGAGCTGGGACATTGGTCTTTTGCTGCCCTCAGACTGGAATGGAAACATCCGCTCTTCTTGGGTCTTAAGCATGCAGGCTTTTGGACGAGAACTATCCCAGCTCCCGCTCCTGGGTCTCCAGCTTGCTAACTACAGATCCTGGGACTTCTCAGCCTCCATCATTACATGAGCTGATTCCTTATAATAAATCCTATATTATATACATATATAATTTCTATCCTGTGAGTTCTGTTTCTCTGGAGAGCCCTAGCTGATACAGAAGGCATCCATTAGGGCAGGGATTGAAATTTTGACACCTTTCTTGAACCCATAGCTTGATCAGGCTACCTGTGTCCTCTGTGAGAGGAAAGGGTCACTGAAGCCCAAATATTCGGAATGAGGCCAGAGAAAACTCTGCAGCCACTCCTGTCTGCTGAGAACATCAGACACCATGAACTATGTGAATGGAAATGAGGATGCCTTGCCAGACAGCCCCCTTTACAGGCAAATGCTGGTCCTTCCCCTCCAGGGGACCAGGGCTTGGAGCACCCTGGTCCTTCCTCCAGGGCAGCCACAGGCTGCTCAGCCCAGGGAAAGGCAGCTTCCTTGTTGTAGGTGGGAGGCTCGAGCCATAGCCTCCAACCATTGGTCCCTAGATGCGGTGTCCACTCCTTGCTCACCCCCTGCTAGAAGGTAAAGGAAAGCATAAATGAAATGGTTTTAAGCAGCAGGTCTTAAACCTGGGACTACTCCTGCAACAGGT
This sequence comes from Cacajao melanocephalus, assembly GCA_963573385.1. NCBI lineage: Eukaryota > Metazoa > Chordata > Mammalia > Primates > Pitheciidae > Cacajao > Cacajao melanocephalus. Next base: position 75,670 of record CAUYLG010028139.1, read on the forward strand.
GAGGCTCTGAATACGTCACACCTGCGGTCTTCTGCAGGGCTGGATCGAGAGCTGACTTCTCCTGCAGTCTTAAGGGTCTGGTTCCAGCCTGGGCCATCAGGGATATTTTGAGGGTGGTGGGTATTGTCAGAGGGGTCTGGGGCCTCACAGTGATTGGAGAGCGGGAGAAATGGATGGGGGACGGGTCCACTCATGGAGCCTTGGTTGTGACTCCTTGAAATCCGAGCATCCCAGGGATAGAAGCACTGACACTGATTTGAGAAAATTAGGCCCCAGGGCAGCAGAAGCAGCCATGTCTGTGATGACAGGAGAGACTGCAGTCTGAAAATATGAACTGATGCTGGAGTCCGGGACACAGACGGGAAGCCTCCTCCCCTTCGGTGAAAAATCAATGCCTGGTGTCAGGACTCCCCTATTGACAGCTTGATTAGAAAGGACTCGAAAGTTCCTTCACCCTGGAATTGCACCAGGAAAAGAGATGGAAGCACATCTGGGGTGCTGACCGAGCCAGCAAGGGCATTAAGTCAAGACTGTCTCATCCCACACTGTTAGTGCCTAATGCACACTCCCAGCTTTTACTGAACACCTACTATGTGCTAGGCCTTATCCTGGAAATAAGGCATGGTCTGTCCTCCAAGAAAATCATAGTGTGAAGAACGGAGATCAGCAAATAGGACTTAGAGTCCAGCAGTTCATATAGGCTCCAGGGATCCCCTGTGCCAGGAGACCAGGGGAAATGCATTGGACCAGGCCAGAGAAGGGAACGGTCAGGGGAGGCGTCTCCAGGGGGAGGCCACGGAGCTGAGTCCCCGAGGATAAGACAGAGCGAGCCTAGGCCGGGCACGGTGGCTCAAGCCTGTAATCCCAGCACTTTGGGAGGCCGAGGTGGGCAGATCACAAGGTCAAGGGATCGAGACCATCCTCGCCAACATGGTGAAACCCCATCTCTACTAAAAATACAAAAAAAATTAGCTGGGAGTGGTAGCGTGCACCTGTAGTCCCAGCTACCTGGGAGGCTGAGGCAGGAGAATTGCTTGAACCCGGGAGCTGGAGGTTGCAGTGAGCCAAGATTGCGCCACTGCACTCCAGCCTGGTGCCTGGCAACAGAGCGAGACTCTGTCTCAAAAAAAAAAAAAAAAAAAGAGCAAGCCTCAGTGAGGGGACCCAGTGGACATACGGAGGCCAGGCTTGGGCTTATGTGTAGAGATAGGACCCAGCAAACCACATGGGAGTGCTGGCAGCGTGAAGTACCAGCCCAGGAGTGGTGAGAGGGGGCACCAGGAGGCTAGCAGGACCCATCAGGGAGTTGGCACTTGACCCCTTCAACTGTGCGATTGGAAGGTGTTAGGGAGGAGAGTGACATGGTCATATTTACATTTTAGAAAAGGAACCACCTTGCCCACAAAGAACAGATTCTGGTAGACAACCCCCCCCCAAGGTGACAGTCCTTGGAGACCAGGAGAAAGCAGAGGTGAGGGGCAGGGAGGCCAGGGCTGCTAGAGGAAGTATTTAGGAGGGCATGAGCAAGGCTGCTGGGGTGTGGGGCTGGGGGACAGTGAAAGCCAAGTCCCGATTCCCACCTTGGGAACAGGGTGGTGAGGCCAGCACTGGGACACAGCATACCGCGGAGGGAGCTGACCCAGAGTGGGGAGGGAGAGGCCACCCCTCCACTTTGGGAGGGCCCAGACAAGCTGCTGTGTGCGTTGGCACGTGACAGGCCCTGGAGTGGGCACCAAGGGGGTCTGGCATACCCTCCTCCCTGTAGTGGTCAATTGCAGCTCACCGTACAATCCAGGACACGCAGAGTGTGAGGTGCAGGCAGCACATCCACGTGGAAGCGTTGAACAGGCTTGCGAGTATCTGAAAAGGTGACGTGATGTGGCAATCAGGCAGCAAGACCAGATGCATGAACAGGGTCCCCGTCCAGAGTGGGGAGAGGGAGGCAGGAGAAGAACGTTACAGAACCCAGATAAACATCATCATTGAAAGAGAGATGGCCAAGCCCACAGAGCCAGGTGTACAAACCAGCCAGTGTGTGCCGCTGTGATGGGAACTCCAGCATCCTGCTGACCGGGGCACTGCTGCCACTCTGACCAGTGCCTTCTACCCACAGGGACCACCATGCATGGGAATCCAGACTCCCATCATGAAACCAGCATTCCGGGAGCCAGGGGGAAGGTCTTTCTCATTGCTCAGGCTGGCAACTTGCGGCACACACTTCCACTGCAGGAACACCCTTGTCTGGGGGACTGCAGTGCTCCAAGCCCCGGTCCCCTGGCAGGGAAGCATTTGCCAGTGAAGGGGGCTGGTCTTGGGAAGCCTCCAGTCTATGGGGCCCAGTTTTCACCCAGCAGCAGCAGCAGCAGCTGAGGAACTCTACAGCAAAGTCCCAGGTCCCACCCGCAGCCGACGTGAGCCAGACCTCCCAGGGGGGACACTGGGGAAGCCCAGCCAGGCTAAGACCTGCTGCTGACTTCCAACTGCCGAATCGATTCACACGTGAGGCCCAGCAGGGAGAAGCCTCTTGTCTGGGTGAGCTCAGACCTCTAGAGTCCCTGCCCTCCTGAGCACGTTTGGCAATGGCCATGGCAGCAGCTGAAGCAGTAGTAACTATAGTGTCTGGAGCACCTAGGAAGGAAAAAGGAAGAGACGAGGGTGAGGAGAGGTAAGGGGGGAAAAGACAAGGAGGAAGAGAAGAGCTGAGGAGGAGAAGGAGGAGATGAAGAGGAGAAGGGGAGGTGGGGGAGGAGAAGATGAGGATGGGGAGGAAATGAGGAGGAGAAGAGGAGATGGGGAGGAGGAGGAGATAGGGAAGAGGATGAGGGGATACAGAGGAGGGGGTGAGAGGAAGAAGGAGATAAGTAGGAGGGGAGATGGAGAGGAGATGAGGAGGAGGAGGAGGAGGATAGGAGGGGCGGGGAGAAGAGGAGCATGCTTAAGCCCTGGTGCTAAAGGGACAGACTCCCCTCTGCCAGGAAAATGCAGACCGGACAGCATGCGGAGATGTCAAGGCCCCGGGTGAGTAAGTGAGGGCATCAGTATATTTCAAGATGAAGAGAAGGCTCTGCCAAAATTAAGTGCAGCAGAAGGCCATGCCCCTCCACCTTGGAGTGCCCAGACAAGCTGGTGGGCACACTGGCATGTGACAGGCCCTAGAGGGGGCACCAAGGGGTTCCGGCATACCCTCTTCCCTGTGGTGGTCAAATGCAGCTCGCAGTATCCAGGCGTCATAATAGGGGCAGCTACCGCCTATCCCTGGGAGCGTGAAGGCGAGGACACTGTGGTCACTAGTATGCAGGGGACTGCCTGGCTGCATGACAGCTTGGGTGCAGTATATGTAAGAACAGGACACATGAGAGAGAAAGTCTGGTCCAAAAGGCAGGTGCACAGTGGCCCCTGTGTTGACACCCCCAGGACGTGCTGGGAGCCAGCTGGGCACCTGCGATGCACATCCTTCCAACACCCCCTCATCAGGCCTGGGACATGGGGGACTGGGATTCTCACTGTGTGGATGGGGAAACTGAGGCTCAGAGACATTAAATCCTTGCCTAAGGCACTCAAGTAATGAAGGAATAGGGACTCCAACCCCTCACTCTAGATGCCTTTCAAAGATATCACACTCCTCGTGCCCAGCACAACACATTGTCCCCTCTGTTCCTGCCCACACCCCTCATCCTGAAGTCAGGACTCAGCCTCCTCCTCCAGGCAGCTTTTCTGGACTCACAGGGCCACTCACATCACAGCATGTGATCTCTCTGGGTTGCACCTGTTTTCTTACCTGACTCCACCCATATGATATGCTGGAGAGCAGAGCCCTTGTCCTGCCTAATCACAAAGGATGGACAAATGTGAACAGTGGGTCCCAAGAGGGATGGAGCATGGAAAACTTCCACTCGGGACCCTGGACCCTGGCCAACTCTCCTGGACTCTTCCCAACAACAGGGCGACTCCTCCAAGCCCTGAAGTCAGTGTGGGGCTTCCCCTGCCTGGGATGCCCAGTCTTTCCTTCACGGCCCAGCCTAAGACCCGCATCCCATCCCTCCACTGGGGGCCCTTAGGTAATAACATCAGGAGCTTCCACACATGGCACCCACGTGTTGTAGGCATGGTTCACCCGTGTGTTGTAGGCATGTGTTGTAGGCACATATTGGTTCACAATTCAATGGTGTTTGTACTTGAATTATCTCTATCTTAGGGGAGAGAAAAGGAGGGCGTGGAGTGGTCTATGAGCTTGCTTGGCTTTCCTTACTTGAAAGTGGCAGAACTTGGATTTGAACCAGGCAGCCGGGCTCCAGAGTCCTACTCCTACCCACCACCCTGAGTGAGAAACCTCGTCCTGCCCTCAGGAGCTCACAGTCCCGGGTGAGACAGGCTTCTGCACAGTGACGTGAGGAGGTGGCGAGAGCTGGTCACAGGTGGACCCAGCGTGCCGGGCAGGAAACTGTCCCACCCTGATCTCTGGTCTTGGACAGGGCTCATCTCACGTGATGTAGCCTGGGATGTGCTGGAATGTCTTTCCCTCCCTACCCTGGAGGCCTGGCAGGTCCCAGGTTCCAGTGGACTCGCCTCGTGGTGCCTGGCATCCCTCGCAGACCCTACAGTGCTGGCCTGTCCCCTGCAGTGGCGATGAGCCCTGGGAGTCCTGCACCCAGGTTTACACATTAGTGGCAGGAGGACAATCCACTGTCTAGGGGAACAATATGTTTGCCTGCCCCTTGTGGAGGGAGCGGGCTGTGTTTTCTCCCTCCTGTAATTGTTACCATCTGTTTCCCCCCATCATGTTTGTTGATGTTTTCTTGTTTTAAAACTGAAATGAGTCAGATTGGAAGCTGATTTAGGAAAAAGTATCCGGGAGGAAAGCTCAAAGTGGCCATGGGGGACTCTGTGTTCTGGAGCCATCAGAAAAGAAAAGATTCTGTGGGGCCAGCAGGGTGTGTCTGCCAGCTACTCCTGCCCTGTGGAGGCCGGAGTCCCCCCGCAGCCCGAGCAGGCTGAGGCTGTGTGGGTTTGTGTGGAATGCATGTGTGTGTGCCCAGTTATGTAAGTAAGCAAGTGCATGTGTGCACACTTGTGCACCTGTGTGATTATGTGTGCATGTGTGAATGTGAATGTCATTCCGGGGGTGGGGTTGTACAACATGGGCTGTGTGAGTGGCTGGAGTCTTGTATTCAGAAGGAGGCAGATGCAGAAGGAGAGAGCTGCCAGCTGGCTGTGACCAAGGTGTGGGTTTGGAGGGTCCCCCATTTCTGCAGCTGACTTAAATGTGACCTCGAGCAAATCCATGAACTAACTCCCCGTGAGTAACCAATGTAAGAGAATTTCGGTGCCAGTGCTAACTCCAGATGAAGATGAATGGGCTGGCTGGGCTCACTTGGAGGTATTTATAGATGTGTCTCCAGGGAGAATGGCCCCTGGAGATGATCCCCAAGCTTCTCACAGGGGCTGTTGGTATTCCAGATGAGCTGCACATGGCTGGAAGTCTAGCAATTACTACCTGGACTGTTCATCTCTCGGGCAGTTATGACTCAGAATATTTGACCTGAACTTCCCTGCCTGCCCCACCTAACCCCAGATATAAGCTTAGGGTTCCTCTGTGGGACAGGAGGCTTCAGGGTCCTGGAAGGACCAGGTACCGGATAGGAACTGGCTTCCTGAGCCATTAAAACAGGGCTTCAGCTGCCTTCTTATCAGGGGTTTTACATCTCCACCACCCCCCTTCCCAATCCCATGCTGGTATCCACCAATTACCTGGACTCTTGCTTCTCCATTGTCATTATTTAGCCAAAGAAAGATGCCCTGCAACACTGCCCCTCACTGTCCGTATCTGTGAGCTGGGCTCAGCTCTGTTACTTGACCTGCAATTCAGACCAGCTGCCACCAGAGGTCATAATGCATTGGTCTCAGAGCCAACAACTATACTTCCCATAGATGCGGTTTTTGAATCAGGATCCAGCCTGCTTTCCAGTCCTTTGCTGTTTCTTGATAATCCATAGCCTGTGGGGGAGTCTGCAGCAACCCAGAGAAAACTGATGGAGAAAGACTGTGCCTTCGGCACAGCATCCTTTTTATAAAAGGCTACTTCATATTCCTGCATTCTTGGGTCCCCTAAAAGTAATAATAACTGCCATTTGCTGGCCCCTGCCTTGTGCCAGGTACTTTGCTAGGTCCTGGAAGTAGAAGATTCCCACTGCTTGTTGAAATCAGCCTTTCAAAGGAGGGACTGTCCTGCCTGCTTTATAGATGAAAGAGAGAAGCGGGGCTCAGAGAGGTGAAATGACTTGTACAAGGTCACAAGGCCAGTTAGGAGTGGGGCAGGCCCCAAATCCAGACCTGCTGACTGCTGGCCACAGCCCTGATCATTATGAAGAAGGGAGGCAACTCCAGGAGAGCCATGGTGCTGTCAGCTGGGAAATGTGAGCTGTAATCATCCAGGCTGGCTGGGTTTTCACCAGAAGTTCTTGGATTCTTCTCCTGCCCTTGAGCCTTTGATCCAGAGGTTCTCCTTCCTGAGAAGTCACATGGTCTGCGCTCAGCCTTACAGCAGGACACAGGGGTATAACTCACTCCACTTACAGTGATGTTTAGGAGCAAGCAAAGGAAACTTCTCGTGTCTGCATATTTAAATGCTTTTATTAAGTGGAACAAGCTATTTCTGAACACGAGAGTGGCCAACAGCCTTAGAGGAAATTAAAATGAACCATGACAATGGAAAATTGCACAGGGGCACGGTGGATTCTCCAGAGATAAATACAACAAGCCTTTCAACAGCATTTGGGAAAGACTAGAGATCACGGAGATTATGTTGTGAGAGAAAAAAGCAAACCATCAGAAAATTAGAGCTCAGGCTGGCGGGAGGACCCACCAGCATGCTAGTCAGGTCTGTGGGTATCTGTCTCCATTCAACACTCCCTGGGGTCTAGGGAGCGAGGTGGAGCCAGAGAAACCACAGGGAGATCAATCTCCACTCGATTCGGCCAGCATTTCTGAACACCCGCTTTGTTCACGCTGCGTGGATCTTATGGGCTGAATTGTGCCCCCAGCAAAATTCTCAGGTTGAAGCCCTAACCCCATTGTGATGGTGTTTGGAGATGGGCCTCTGGGAGATAATTAGGTTTTGATGAGATTGTGGGGAGGCCTCCTGATGGGATTAGTGCTCTTGTAAGATGAAGAAGAGACGCCAGAGCTCACCGGTGAGGACATAGCAAGAAGGCAGCCGTCGGCAGGCCAGGAAGAGAGCCCTCCCCAGAACCCGCCCATGCTGGCACCCTGATCTCGCCAGCCTCTTGGACTGTGAGGAATGCATTTCTGTTGTTTAAGCCAGCGGTCCCCAACCTTTTTGGCACCAGGGACCGGTTTCATGGAAGAAAATTTTTCCACGCACAGGGCTAGGGGGTGTGGGGAGTTGGGGGGCAGTTTCCAGATAAAATTGTTCTACCTCAGATCATCAGGCATTAGATTCTCCTAAGGAACACACAACCTAGATCCCTCACATGCACAGTTCACAGTAGGGTTTGTACTCCTATGGGAATCTAATGCCACTACCGATCTGACAGGAGGCAGAGCTCAGGCAGTAACACGAGTGATGGGGAGCAGTTGTAAATACAGATGAAGCTTCGCTCACGCACCCATCACTCACCTCCTGCTGTGCAGCCTGGTTCCTAACAGACCACAGGCTGGTACTGGTCTGTGGCCCAGGGGTTGGGGACCCCTGGCTTAAGCCATCCAGTGATATTCTGTTATGACAGCCTGAGCTGACTAATGCAGTGAGGAGCAGAGCTGGGCACTTAGATCTTGGCCTCAGAGGACTCCCAGGCCTCGAAGGGCTGTCAACTGGACCATCTCAAGTTTCCATAGATATCAGCTGTTGTAACTGTGATCCTGACTCTCCCACTAGCCTGTGCATTCCCCTAGGCCACAGACTATTGATAGCTGTGTCTCCAGAACAGGATCGCCTCTCAGTAAGCGTGGGGTGGGAGGGGGGCTGGCTGGATGGCTCCCCTACAGGTGGTGGGCCCCAGCGCTGAGCGGGTGGAGCTGTGGTAGCCCGACCACGCTGCACATGCAGATGAAAGCCCTTCCTCGGAGGTGAAGGAAGGAAACCTTGGCCTAGACAGCCTGGGTTCCTACTGAGGAGGGGACATCAGTGGAGGGCATTTGTCTGGGATCCCATCTCCAAGGGCAGGCTGGGCCCAGCCTCCTCAGGAGTTGGCACCGTGGCTACCCAGCCTCTTGCAGAGAAGACCAGAGCCTCACGCTGCCCTGGTTACCCACAGCCCCCGTGTGCAGTGCCCGCCCCCCCACCCCACTCCTCCCCAGCACCTCTCCTGTGGAAGGGAAGTATCTGTCTATCTGCCCCAAGAGGGCTGTTTCTGTCTCTCCTACCCCTTCCACCTGCCTAAGGATCTCTCCGCCGTGCCTCTTGCCCTGGGCCTCCAGTAAGTTTGGATGGCATCTGGCTGTTCCCAAGTGCCTCCTGAAGCCTGAAGAGCTGGGCTGCTGCTGAATACCAGTTCTTTCAAACATTGCTTAAACCACCTCAATTCTGAATCCAGGTGGGGCCAGAGAGAATGCCTCTCCCCCAGGACCCAGCCCGGCCACATGTGGCTCTCCTTACAGACAGCCTGAGCAGGCACAAAGCAGCCAGCGCCCGGGAGCTGGAAGAAGGCTCGCTCAGGCCCTCGCTGCGTCTTCTGGAACACTCCACCGCAAAGTGGTCGTTTCTGCCCAGCTCCAAGCCCCATACCACATCAGAATCTAAGCTACCATCCTGAGACCCGAACTCAGGGCTTTCTTCAGTGAGGCTGGAAGTCCCCAAGGCTGCAAGTCCCCGTGATAAAACTGTTGTAGCTCCTTTGGCAGCGCCATGCGCCTGAGGAGCTGCCTCCGAGGCCGTGTGTGCTGCCCTGTTTGTCTCTTTGTCTCGCTGCCCCTTGGCGTGACTCTGCCACCGTCCCCTCTCTTGTTAGGCCTCTAATGAGGTCGCTGAGGATGTCATGTCAGGACTGTGTTGTTTGGCATCAAGAGTCAAGCTCTCCATCGACTCCGTGCTCTGGGAGTCAGTGCTGCGAGTCACACGGCAGAGGGTTTAGAACTTGGAGCTGTTCCCTTTTCCCGGTGAGTCTTTGTTTGCAATAAAAAAATAAAAAATGAGGACTGCTCTGCCTCCACCTAGAAAAGAGGAGCCCAGGCGTCTTAACGATCGTGGTAAGCCACTGTTGAGGAAGGCCACAAAGGGAGTCGCAGACAGTGAATGGGGACTCGGTCTTGGGGTTTTTTCTGGCTCTGGGGTTCCTGCACACAGGAGGGCTTAGTTCATCCTAGAATGCCCTCCAGGGAGGTGCTGGGAAGACCTTGAGGGGCAGAGGGGCCAGGGCAGCCCCTGCCTGCTGCTTCCGCTGGGGTCATTGGGAGCCATCTCCACGTGGGCCCAAGTTGCTGGGCTCACAGTTAATGCTGAGGCCAGGCATGGTGGCTCACACCTGTAATCCCAGTGCTTTGGAAGGCTGAGGTGGGAGGATCGCTTGAGCCCAGGAGTTCAAGGCTGCACTGAGCTGTGATGGCGCCACCGCACTCCAGCCTGGATGACAGATGGAGACCCTGGATCAAAAAAGTAATAATAATAATGTTGGGTGTTCAGGGTCTAGTCTCAGGCCCCATCCACAAATGATTCAGTCAGGGAACCCACCTGTAGCCCCACACCCGCCCATAGCCCTGCACAGGGGACTTTTCCTCACCAGCTTCACTACGGATTTCAAATCTGAAATTAACAAAGGCTCCCGGAAGTGGGCATTGTGTGATTCGCCTCTGCGAGTCCAGCTGACCCTGGGGAGGGCGGCGGGCGGGCCGGGAGTCACTGCCCGCAGGGCCGGCAGTTGGAAAATGTCCTATCAAAGGCCAGAGCAAGGGCTGCCCCCGCTGGGCCCACCTCCCCGCCCACTATGGCGACACGAATGGAGAGGGTCGCTGTGCTCAGGAGGGCGCTGGCTTGTCACCGATGCCGCGGTGACCGGGAACAGGCAGGGCGGCGGGGCCTCTGCGCGGGACCGGCCGCTGCAAGGAACGTGGCTGTTGTGGGAGCGGAGCCGGCTGATTGAAGGGGGATGAAAGGCCCGGCCCGGCTCTGCGAGGGGTGCCCCTCGCGCTCCTGCGCGTCCCCGTCTGTCCGTCTGGGCCACTGGCTCCGGCACATCACAGGCATCTGCTGAGGGCCAGGCCTGCCCTGCACCTTTCAGCAGAATGAAAGGGAAACTGGTATCAGAGGGGAGCTGAAGCACAGGAAAGGGCCTCTTTCCTTTCAAAGACTTTGGTTTGTGATGGGCTTTTTTTTTTTTTTTCTAGGTGATCTTATTTCAAAGCCCCTTTGAAAATTTTGCGGGTTTTGTAATGGATGAAAAGTTACTTGGAAATGGGACTAAGAAGTTTTCGGTTGAAAGTTGTTAGAGGAAAGTTGAAAGCTTTGAGCTGTAAGGTTCTGCCAGATTTATCATCTCCTTTGTCTACAAGGCCCATCCACCAGGAGGAGGGCTTGGAGGAAGGGGTGGGGGCCCGGACAGGGCACGTTCCAGAGCGCGGTGCAAAAACCAGCCCCATCTGCAGTTGCTTGACGTTTGCAGGGGAGGCCATCTGTGCTGCACTTTCAGCAAAAGAGTCTCCAAGGTATAGACTTTGATGTTGGAAAAGGGAAAAGCAAACATACTTCCAGGATACGATAGAAAGCTGGGTTCTGTCAAAGGCATGGGCTACCACGCAGGTGCTTCACATCAGAACAATCATTAAGAAAGAAGACAGACAGGGCCCCAGCAATCCTGAGAGGGAGAGAGAGAGGCCTGACACTAGCTCTGGAGCAGGTCCATGCTTGAGATCCGATGAGAGGAGATACCAGCTAACAGCCCCAGGAGGAGGTGCTGGGAAGGGGGTTAGGTGAAGAACCAGGGAAAGCATTGTTACAGAAACGGGGAGTTTCCAGAAGGAAGAAGGAGGAAGCCATCAATCAGAGAAAGAGGCCATGGAATGCTCCCATGTTTGGCAGTAGGAAATGATTGTTCATTTAAAGGGGGTGGTTTCACTGAAGTGCCGAGGTGGGCAGCCCTAGGAGTGGAAGCCAAGGAGATGACAGAGAGCCCCAGTGTGCTGGCAGGCTCGGCGCAGGAGGCCCCGTCAGGCTGGACACAGTGTGGGAATGGGAGGCCATGGCCGGTGCGCTTGCGGGCAACTCGGGGGGCTTTGGTATTACCCTGACAGGATGGCATGGGCACAGCCTTGATATGGCTGAGTCTATTTATGGGGCTACTCGCCATAGCAGGGAGGCTGGGGAGAGATAGCCTGGGAGCATTCCAGCCATCCCAGAGCACGTCTGAAGTTCTTGGAATAAAATAGCAGACCTGGGTTAGAGTCCCAGGCTCGCCATGCCCTCAGGTTTTGGTTTTTGTTTTGAAATGGAGTCTCGCTTTGTCACCAGGCTGCAGGGCAGTGGTGCTATCTTGGCTCACTGCAACCTCCATCCCCTGGGTTCAAGTAATTCTCCTGCCTCAGTCTCCCAGGTAGCTACGACTACAGGCGCCCACCACCAGGCCCAGCAGATTTTTTTTGTGTGTATTTTTAGTAGAGACAGGGTTTCACCATGTTGGCCAGGCTGGACTGAAATTCCTGACCTCCAGTAATCCACCTGCCTCAGCCTCCCAGAGTGCTGGAATTATAGGCGTGCCTGGCTGCCCTGAGTACTTTCAAACTTCTCTGGGCCTTATTACTCTCATCTGTGAAATGAAGGTAAGAACACAGAATTCCTCATGGAAGGAAATCAGCGCGTGCCGGCACCTAGAGTGGAGGAGGCTGTTAGGACAGTAGCTGGCCGAGGGGGCCACTTAATCTGTGCCTAGCATCCGTTTATGGCTTGGGGCCCTCACAGTGACCCAGTGAGAAAGGGCCCAGGAAGTGGTTGGTGGTTTCCACTTGAAGTATTTACAGATGACCCTCGGGGCCAGGCATGAAGCCCAGGATCACAGGGCAAGGATAGGGCCAGGCCTGGGGCCCAGAAGGAGTCTGTCGTTGTAGCTCCCAGCCCAGCCCGTGGCTGCCCTCGTCAAGCCTGTCCCCTGGCGTGTCTCACTGGCTATTCAGCCCCTCCTACCACCTGCCCCATCATGTCCTCTGTCCCCACCCAGGCTCTCAGCAGAATCGTTTACCCTTCAAAGACATCATCATATTCTATAATATGATTGGAATCTGAATATATATTTTAAATGACAAGATTGAAATTAAAATTTAAATAAAGAATTACTTTTCTGTAAGTTGCTCCGAAAGCAGTAATTTAGCAGCAAATTGATAGAGAAAGGTAAGCACTGGTCCTTTAAACCATCATGCAGTTTCCAGCATGTGAGCCAGAAGTATCTCAATTTAACACATCATTGGTTAGTATTATTAGAAATTTCATCAGGCACCAGAGCGCATTATGGCAGGGCTCTGAAGGGGAGGCCGAGGGCGCAGGCCTGGGGCCAGGGGGCCAGAGAGGGCAGCCTCATTAATGAGGGCAGGTGGGGCTCAGGAGACCCTCCCCTGGCCCCCACGTAGGGATTTAACTGCGATTATCTTCTCATTTGTAGTTCAATAGCAATCAGGAAATGAGAACTGAGAGACCCTTAAATGTCATTTGCTCTTCCTGGAGGCCACAGATTTGCAGCTCTGGTGGCTCTCAACATGTCCTCCTGACTCCCTGAAACCCAGGCTCAGAATAGAAGGGCTCAGAAGTGTCTCACTAAGAAGCTGGTTCCCATGAGCCGCGTAAGCAAGACCCAAAACTCTCCCAATCAGGACCTGATAAGCAGCATCAACCCCTAGGTCCCCACGCTCAGGGCACAGGCCCTAGAAATTGAATGCAAAGACTTTCATTGATCCCCAGAGGAAGGTCCATGGACTACCTGCCTAGCATCCCCTGTAGGCTTATTAAAATGGCACATTTTTGGGTCCCTCGCCCCACACCAACTGAATGAGAGCCTCTCAGGTGGGGTCCAGAAACTTCCATTCCTAACGATTCTTCTAGATGCTGCTTTTGTGCACTCATACTGGAGATCCCCACGATGATGGTGAGAAGTCCTCCCTATTTGATCTTGGAATCAGTGCTCTCAGTGATAACCTGCCAACACTAGAAAGCCTGACAGTCTAGCCACGAACCTATGAGCTGTCATCTAAAAAACCCCAGACACCAACGTATCTCCTCCCCAAGCCTGAGTTTCTACCATTGGAACATCGTTCCTTTCATGTAAGAACTGCCTTCCTGGGGCTTCACTTTTGTAGGGCAAGAGCCCCTGAGAGGCCCACACACTCAGTCCCCAATACCCTGGTCTGAATATGTTTGCCAAAAGCTGGATGCCATCATTCCTCATGGGTGGACCTGGCACCATGAAGACCTCAAGTGCCTTGCAGAAGAAGGGAAGCTGAAAGGAAGTGAAATGTCCACTCTTCGCAGAGAATGGCCTGCCCAGCAATGCTCCCTCCTGGAGCTCATAGCTGGTGTGATATGATTCCCCTCAGGGCAAGCCAGGGCCAGGTGGTCAGAGGTGCCTTCACCGTATGCACTTCTGCTAGGAGCACTGTGCAAAGCTGCTCTTGCTGTTCTCAGAAGAGCCCTGGGAATGATAACCTTGCAGATTGAGAAGAAAAAGGAAATGACAGCATTCACCGCCAGTGCTGGTCTAAGGACACCAGAGCCTCCCCACCATGTACTCCCAAATCCCAAGGCCTCTGCTACCAGCCTCTGTAGAGCATGGACTTGGAGGGGTGCTGGCCTCCTCACATCACCCAGCTTTCCACACTGCAGTCTCACCTAAGCAGGTTTGAGCCACAGGTCACATGCCATGCCTTAGCTGCAAGGGAAGCTGGTAGAGCAAGTTTTCTGATGTAGGGAGCTCAGAAAGTATGGGGTAATCAGAAACATGCCAGAGGTGCAGACAGGGCCAGCCCACATGAGCATCTCTCGCCAGAAGAAGACTTCAGAACCCAGAGCCGGATAGGTGAGATGGACACACCAAAGCTTGTCTTCCCCAAATGAGCCGGGTGTGGTGGGGAGTCCAGAGACAGCAACAAGGCTGCAGATGAAGCTCCAGGTGCAGGGAGCTCCAGGCTTCCCCCTGTCATTGTCCTCCCTGGGGCTCCTCAAGTTTTCATCCAAGGCCACTTCACACCCACCACCCAGCTGGGCTGTGCTGGGGAAATGCCACATTAACTTTAGTTTTGGCATTTATGTAATTAGAGTCCCACTGTATTTGTGCCACCCCCAATCCTCTACAGAACACAGAGATGCATGTAACACTGTGCATTTAGATTTGTTGCCCTTTGCTATTTTGCAATATATACAAAATAAGATACACAGTAGACTGTGTGTCCCTCTCTCTTTTTTTTTATTTTTTTCCATTTTTAGTGGCTGTAAATGACACATTTTATAATATCTCCCAAATTTGTGCACAGGAATTCTGAGAGAGCTTGGCTGGACAGTTCTGCTGACCTGTGGTGTTGACCGGTAACCCTTGGTGAGGTTCAGCTGATTTACTGATGGTCTGGAAGGTCTCAGACCCCAAGGCAGAAGCTTCAAGGCCTCTTAAAAGGCCCAGGAGTGGCATGGTGTTGCATCTGACATACTCTGTCAAAAGAGTTATGGCAGTGTGTGTGTGTGTGTGTGTGTGTGTGTGTGTGTGTGTGTGTGTGAGAGAGAGAGAGAGAGAGAGTGTGTGTGTTTTAAATTTGACTAACTGGAAGCTCTGTGCTTTGCTGAAGGCTCAGCTGGAGCAGTTCCAGGAGCCCCATGGCCTGCATGTCTGCAGTCTTCCTCTCTGTAGCTTTGCCTCTCTCCCTGTGTTCCCTGGTCTGGTCTCCCCTTTGCATTTCGTCGTGATTTCACTGCACCTTCTAATGGTAGCAACAGTATTTCTATAAACAAGGGTGGGCGTGAGACAACACAACATCATGGGTCTGTTTCTTGGGGTCTCTCTCCAAGCCTGCATCACCCCCCATGGCTCCCTGGTACAGGTGTCCCATTCTGCTGGTTGTAAGTTCCTCCAGGGCAGGAACTTGCCCAGCACAGATCCCTGGCACACAGCAGTGCCTCCGGCCCAGAGTGAGTGCTCAGCGATGCTCAGCAGAAGGCAGCCCTGCCAGCCCTGTCTGCACCGTGTGGTACAGAGCATCGTGGCCTGCACGTTCGGGTCTGGGAGACAGTCTCCTTGGCAGGAGAGGGCTGTGGGTACTGGCATCATCATCCCTCCAGAAAAGGCCCACGTGCACGCTGGAAGTGGACTTTGAAGCCTGTCTCTCAGATGTGTCTCGGCGGGAAAGGCACTGGTTGCCGAGGGGTCCTTTGGTGGTGACTTGGGCCCCAATCCGTCTGCCAGATTGAATCCTGCCTAGTTTTTGTGGCCCAGCCCCAGCCCATCTCTTCTAGAAGCTTTTTCTCAAGGCTTCTTTGATTCATTCTCTTCTGACATCCTTGGAAAAACAGTGGAGGGTGCTGTGTTCTCGTTTCTCCAGAAGACCCCCCCCAGGTCCCCCCAGCTCCACAGAGGCAGTAGTCACCCCTCGGTGTCCATGCCTTCATCATACCCAGGCATCCGGAGGGGCTGATGGGTTCTGCTGGCCGGTGGGTTGGGCCATCTAGGGCTCCAGGCAGCCTCCAGCAGCATCTAGGGCAACGGTGTTGAGGGTCCCAGCACACACAGCCCCCATGATGTGGCAGCCTCAGCTCCCCAGTGAGGGAAGCGTGCTATTTCGCTGCTCTGCTCTGTCGCTCACGTCATGCACTTTCCCTGGAATGAACCCTATACACTCATTCATTTCTCGAACCAACAGTGATGCTTGCTTCTTCCATCGGCCAACACTTAGCTCAGAGACCTTGCCCTCAAGGAGTCATGGAATTTTGCCTGCAAAGACAGGGCAGAAACCAGGCCCTGGGGGCAGTACTGTGATCACTGGCTGCAGAGAGAGTAGAGGTGAGGACAAGCGAGGCCTGGGAGGGCCCAGGGGAGTCCCCGCCATCTCTCAAACCTGCCTGGCCACGCAGGACACTGCTAGTTTATATGGCACCTTTGTGCAAAGTAGAAAAAGGGATTTCCTCTGGACGGACAAATTAGCAAAAGCCTCTCGGGGCTGTGTGGGTGCACAGCCAGGTGAGCAAAGGGTACTCCATGGGCATCCACGGCTCCTGCCTCCCCAGGTGAGTGTCAGCCCCTCGCCCTTTGCCAGGCATCTTTCATTGCACACCACCTGCGGCCCTACATGCCTTTCCCTAAATGAAGCGGGTCCCTCAGAGCAGCTCTGTGGGCCATACATGGCTGGTTCCCCCCAAGCTGGTGGAGGAAGCCCACGTGTCCTCTGAGACTGTGCAGGGTGGAGGCCCCCATCCCCCATGACCAGCAGGTGCCTCCCCCTTTGCGCTGCCTCACAGACAGCTTCAACCATAAAGGCCCTGGGTCCTTAGTGTTCTTCAGTCACTGAAAGAAGCAGGATGCTGTCAGCTGCCGTAAAACTGTGACCTTTGAAAATTTACAAGAGCTCAGGGTTTAAAAAGCTGCTGCGTTAATGATGCATTCCATTAGCATATCATTTAAAAAAAGCCAAGAGAAGCCTGCTCAGGCCCGATGATGGGCAGATAGGGCCACTCCATGGGGCCAGGCAGGGAGAGGCTCTCCTGGTCTGCCTTTCTCTGCCAAGTGCCGTCATGTGACTGGAGCAGAAGACATGGCCAGGAACACTGGGGAATGGCCAAAGGTCTGGGTAGCTTCAATGGTGTCCCAGGCGATGGCAGTGGGAGGGCACAGGTGAGGCTCGCTCAGCTCAGCGTTCCTCCCTGCTGCCGGGGCTAAGTTCCCCTGGTTGGTTTTCATGACATTCTTGTGTCGGCAGCCCCCTGGCCAGGAGGCATGGAAATGGGGGTGGCCTGGGCTCGCGAGGATTCTGAACCATGGGAGGAAAGAGTTAGCAGGAGCTGGGTTCAGAGCTGGACTCATGGATCTGAACATGGTCCCCAGAAGCCTCCAGAAACTGGGAACCACGTGGGTTTACTGAGGGCCTAGAACTCATCACAGGACGAGAAGCTGTGTTCGGGCTGTGCTGACGCCCATCACCAGCGGCTCTGAACATCACTCACCTGGGGACCTGGGCTCCTCAGCAAAGGGCACACCTTGTGTCCAGGTTTTTTCTGAAGGAAATGAAGGAAGGAATATCATTGCATTATTTTAATAAAATAAATAAAATTCCTGAACTACAGGTTGCTTGTAGCTTCAGATGTGAGTGCTCAGGAGAAAATGGGTAGCCTTATGTATCTTTCCTAAAGAAAAAAAAAAGACTTTTGGTTCTCACCACAGAGCTGCTTTCTCATACATGAGAAATTGCTTGTAGTATTCATGAACGACACAGCCAAACAGCAGGCGGGTTGTAGCCCACTTTGCCTGCTCGCAGCCCATCTGGGCCCGCCTCTGCACACCCGGGACACCCCACATTCTTTCCCTCAAGCTGTTCGTGTCTTGAGTCGTCCCACTGTGCTGCAGCAGCCGCTTGAGGGCAGGGCTGAGTCTCGATCATCCGTGTCCCCAGCACCTCAGGCAGTGCCTGACACAGATCTGCGGCCCGTACTTGTTTGCCGAAGAAACAACTGAGTGGGCAGCAGGAATGCTTTGAAGCCAAGGGCCTGAGCAATCTGTGTTGGAAAAGTATGAGATTTTTCAAGTTCAGAAACTCCACCAATTTTAGGGTGACCGTTGGAACTCCTGAAGTTTTAGCGCTCAGAACCTGGGGACCCAAACTCAAGGAGACCCCAACCTCCTCTCCTGGAGGCAGTGGCTATTCCAGGGCAAGTTTCCAGAAACTTCCCTACCCTGTCAAGTTGCCAGGCCAGAATGTGATTCGGGAGGGGAGACTTGGGGGGTGGCTGATAGAAGATGCTGAAAACCTCAACAGCCTCTTGCCTGGGGTGCCTCCAGGATCCCGCATGGTGGAGAGGAGTTTCTGTGCTGTTCGTGAAGGGGGTGCGGGTCAGGAGGCTGGGACCGTAGCATTCACACTTTGCTCAAACACCAGGCCCCACGTGTTACTTGGCATAGACGGTCTCTCTCGGATGCCTCTGATTCCGGGAAAGCCAATTCCCTGCCTCTGAGCCACCAGGACCCGAGAGCCTGGAAATACAGCGAAGGCTGCAGAGTGGCTAGATTAGATGGGGCACTCGTTAAAAGCTGTCTATTTGGAGAATGCTGGGAAAAGCATGCTGTTGTTCCCTAAGACTATTAGTGATTGTGGCTAAATCCCCAGCCCCTCCCCTCCCAGCTCCTGCCTGTCCCACAGATAGAAATGGGGCAGAGCCCTCTGATAAGGAAGCTTGTCCCTTGAATTATTCTTTTCTCAGGAGATTCACCCTTTTTCTTTGTTTCTTGCTCTGTTCACAGAAGCAAAGCATCTGAAATGCAGGCCAGAGATAAAGTGCAGCCTGATGCAATTAGCTGAGCACAGCCCACGGGTCCTAATGGGATACGGCTCCTGCTCCTCCCAGCAGCCCCTTATATAAGCGCTGTGTGTTGTCTGCACTGCACATCAATGTCCCAAGTATGGCCCGGCCTCCCCATCCACACCCCTTCTCTGTCCCTGGCACAGAACCCAGGAGAGCCACGCTGGTCACAGGGGCTCAGCAGCGGGCTCTGTCTCTCACCAGCTGGGTTCCTGGGTCAGATTTCATCAGAAGTCACCATGAGGACTGCGGACCTCACTTGAGAGGCCTGTAGCTGTCCTGGAGGCCCCTGTGGCCTTCTGTGACTGTCCCTAGCAGGCCACCATTCCCACCCCTCATCCCACCCCACCCTTTGCCCCAGGCCTGGTTGGGCTCTGGGTGTACTCCTGGGAGCTGGAGCTGTGGTCACTTCTTCCCAGGGCCACCTCTACTGACACCCACATGCCTGCACATCCCAGGTATCCATCCCAACCTCTCCAGCATGTTTCCAGGATTTTTTTTTTTTTTTTTTTGCTTATTGTATATAATGGCCATAGGGGGTTAAAAAAACGGCAAATACAGAACAGTATAGACAGTAAAATAAGTTACCCGTAATCCCCTCACCCAAGAATAACATCCCTGTTAAGATTTTGGTCATTTCCCTCATATATATATATATATATATATATATATATATATATATATAGTTTGGCACAGGGATGTTTATATAGGGAGGCCATTTGTGTGTCATTTTGTGGTCTATTTTTCTCATTAAACATTATAGTGTAAGCATTTTGTCATCACACTAAGAATTCTTAGTATACATGATTTTTGACAGCTATATAATATTCCATTATAAGGCTGTGGCTCAGGGAGACAAAGTCTGTCCTGGTGTTTGTTTTCACCCTGAGGTTTATTTTTTCATCCATCTACAAATCTGAACTAGAGAGATGGCTCATGGAGCAGGAAGCCTGCCTCCTTCTTGCACAGAGGCGCTGAGGGTCCCACCACCCACCTAGGAGCAGTACCTGAGCTGTCCCTGCATGGGCCTCAGCTCCCAACTTCCCCACACCTCCACCATAGGACGTTTGGGCCTCAGAGGCTGGTGTGGGAGCAGGATGAAAAATATGTAAAGTCCCTCACCTGCTGCCTGCTGGTGGCCCCTTGGAAAACTGTCCTCTCCTGTGTCCAGGAGCCAGCCAGTGGTGGCACAGAGGCAGGGCTGAGTACACAGTCAGTGCTCAGCACATGCCCTGATAAGTTGGTAGCATCGGTGTGGTTGTGGTTTGTGGCTGCTCCGAGGCTGGGGATCCCATCTCATAGCTCAGAATGCTCTGCCTGTTGTGATAGGGCAAGTGGAGTGAGTGGCCACAGAGGGTACCAGGGAGGCACTGGCTTGGGTGTTCCTGGGGGCAGGAGCTTCGCAGAGGCCCCAGCTGCTACTATCATGGCAGAACCCCCTGCGATTCCCGCCAGAAACGGGGTGCAGGGCTGGGGCTCTGCCTCTGACCCCGTGCTCAGTGGGTGAAGCTCAGACAATGGGAGTCTTCTTCTGGAGGCTGGTCCCTAGCCAGTCTGTGCTCACCTCCTCTTCTGCTTCCCACAGGCTCCCGGCATCTCCAAGGCGGACAATCAGTCCCAGGGACTGGCGACCAGCATCCGGTGGGGGCAGACGCCCATCAATCAGTCCACACCCTGGGACACTGATGAGCCACCCTCCAAACAGATGAGGGAGAGTGACAATCCAGGTACGTACTTTGTCAGCAGACAGAAAGGACTGAGCCCGGGGCTTAGCGGGAGCTAGCGGCTTCCTGGGGACCTCAGCTCCTGCACAGCAGGTCTTGATCCCAGAGCCTGCAGAAGCCCCCGCCTCAGGTTCAGGGGCCGAGACACTGTGTGTAATTCCCCGTTCAGGACCCGTCCCTCTACCTCTTTCTCTGCTACTCAAGGAAGGACTCCAGAGAGCAAAGGGAGTGAGAATGACATTATCGGGGTGACTTTGAATTGGCTCCGGATTCTTTTGAATAATCATTCCCAAACCTGGACACTCTGATTCATAACAAATTTCTTGAGTCATGCCTTCCAGTAAGGTTTTTTCTTGCCAGTGGTTGTATGATAGTGGGGGTGTTCTCCCCTCGGGGACTGGGAATTCACCAGCTCAGACAACATCCCAGCTCTTCTTTGGACAGCTCCGACCATAATAAATGGTCTGTCTTTTCCCTCCCGTTGGCCCCAGAGTTCCCCCTTAAGATACACAGAACACCTCGGTTTGGCCTCCACAGGACAGCCCTACCGGTATCAGGGGACCCCTTTCATCTCCCTCTCAAAGTCTTAGGATAAACACCCCAAGCCATTCTAGCCATGCCCCACAGCATATAGAATCCAGGTCCTTTGCCTTCCAGGGACTCGCTCTGCCCCCTGCAGCCCTCTTAAAGTGCCACATCCAGAACTCAACACAATAGCCCAGAGTGGCCCACCCAGCACGTGCTTCCTTCCGCACCTCCCGTCTCGTCACTGCTCATCTAGTAGCCATGTCACATGCTGCCTCAACAGCACCCAAGATGCCCCCCCAGCAGCTACGGTTACCCTTGTTCATGTCCTCACAGTCGGGCTTAAGCAGCTGGGTCTGGGGACCCAAGAGCAAGGCCTCATCAGTATTCCCGTTTGCTCTTAGGGTCTCTGAGACACCAGCTTCTGTTGCTGACCCTAACCCTCCCAATTATGTTCTCTGCAGACCTGGTCATGTCTTCCACGTCATCATCCAAGTCACGGATTGAAATGCTGGGAGTTGCCACATATAATAGACACTTCCCTTTAGGTCTCTCGTGCCCTTGGGCCGTTCACCCCATCATAAGTAAATGACCTCCATGGTGCTGTGTCTCTGTGCCTCTGCCACAGTGTCTCCTGGGGCCCCACTCATTACGCTCTGAAGGTCCGATGCATTTTTCCAGACTCCCTGGGTAGTCCTGGAAAGAGCAGAACTTGGGATGACATGCTTTGTGCTTAGGACACCCAGGCTGGCTCATAATGATGCCACCTCCCCTCGTCAGGCTTGGGGACAGTTCCCATTAGCAGTCCATTCTAGAAGCTTGCCATTACTTCACCCATGTTTACTGGCTTCTGGGTCTCTCCGCCCTCTCTCGTTATCAAAATCATCACATGTTGTTGCACATGTACTGCATGCCCCGTTCTGTGCGTCATCGCAGTGCCTGTAGCAATGGTGCCTGCTGCTGATGAGGAAACTGGCTCAGGAAGGGCTTGGGCCCAAGGTCCCTCGGCTGGGATGGGGCAGACCTGGGACTCGTACCACGGTCCATGTGACTCCACGCCTTGCTCCTCACCACCAGCTTGTGGCGCTCCCTTGGACCGTGGTCTGGTAGTGACCCACCGTCTTGGCTCCTGCCCCACCTTGGCGCCATTTTCTTTCTGAGAGAGAACTCACAGCCCCATGTTCTATCATGTGGGGCTTGTGGTGCTGAGTGGCCCCCTGTCCCCTCCTCTCCTTCCTCTGTCTCCCCATCTTCAGTCTACACTGCCACCCCAGGGCAGTTATGAAAGCCAAGGTAGCATTTGGGCCATGGAGACCCGGACCCAGGCTCATTCAGTCAAAGGCAACCCACACTGGCCTTCCCTGTCATGGTGTCTCCTGATTTCCCTCACAAGCCCCCTTAGGTCACCTCGCCCAGCACAGCTGGCCTTGCCTTTTATGTCTGGACCCCACCTCGTTCAGCCAAAGTTTTCTTAAGGACTAAAGTGGGGTTGTCTTGTTTCCCCCAGGGCTGGCCATGCCTACATTGCCTAATTAGCACAAGGCCCACCCTCTCTAGCAAGGCCCCGCCAGGCTTTCCACAGGTCCCTCACCCGGGTCCCTCCCCTCCATGCCCGGCCAGGGGCTCTAGTGCTCTCACCTGAGGGCTAAGCAAACGCCCCCGCCTCCACCACGCCCTTCCCCAGCCTCCCTCAGAGGCAAGACTGCAGAAAGGGAGGAGAGACCCCAGCGTTTGTGGAGCATTCACCACATGCCAGACACTCTGCTAGTGTTGTTTTGTTTTGTTTCCAAATACATCTCCCTCATTCAGTTCTTCCCAGTAGTCCCTGAGGTAGGTATTGCTAATTCCATTTAATAGATGAGAATAATGAGGCTCAGAGGAAACAAAAACTAGCTGAGGCCAGGCACGGTGGCTCATGCCTGTAATCTCAGCACTTCGGGAAGCTGATGCGGGCGGATCACCTGAGCTCAGGAGTTCGAGACCAGCCTGGCCAACACGGCGAAAGCCCATCTCTTCTAAAAACACAAAAATTAGCCAGCCGTGGTGGCGCACTCCTGTAATCCCAGCTACTCGGGAGGATGAGACAGGAGAATCACTTAAACCCAGGAGGCAGATGTTGCAATGAGCTGAGATCGCACCTCTGCACTCCAGCCTGGGAGACCCTGTCTCAAAAAAAAATAAAAGAAAAACTTGCTGAGGCTCTTGGCTACTAAGTGGCAGAGCTGAGAGTGGAACCCAAGTCTCTTTGAAGGTCTCTGCTTCCTTCTGTCTGCTCTGCTGCCTCTCACCTCTCCCAATCAGGTCTTGCTTCCTCCTCTGAACCCCGATGGCTGTTTGTTCATAGACCTCCTAGCACACTTATCCCGGGCTGCCATGACCACAGATTCTTAATTGGTCAGTTCCTGGACACAGGTGTCTCATTCACCTCTGTGACCCAGCACCCAGTGCAGGGCCTGGGGTGGTCAGTGTTTGTTGAGTGAATATATAACTGGCAGATGACGTGTCTTCCATCTCCCTTGCAGGCACAGGGCCATGGGTGACCACGGTGTCCGCCGGGAACCAGCCCACCCTGATCGCACACTCCTATGGAGTGGCCCAGCCTCCCACCTTCAGCCCAGCTGTGAACGTCCAGGCCCCGGTCATTGGGGTGACTCCCTCACTGCCTCCCCACGTGGGGCCCCAGCTCCCGCTGATGCCAGGCCACTACTCGCTCCCTCAGCCGCCCTCTCAGCCACTGAGCAGCGTGGTGGTCAACATGCCTGCCCAGGCCCTGTATGCCAGCCCTCAGCCCCTGGCCATGTCCACTCTGCCCGGTGTAGGGCAGGTGGCCCGCCCAGGACCCACCGCTGTGGGCAACGGCCACATGGCAGGGCCCCTGCTGCCTCCACCGCCGCCGGCCCAGCCGTCCGCCACTCTCCCCAGCGGTGCCCCTGCCACCAATGGGCCCCCCACAACCGACTCGGCCCACGGGCTGCAGATGCTGCGGACCATTGGCGTGGGGAAGTATGAGTTCACCGACCCAGGGCACCCCAGAGGTAAGTCCTGCCACCACGTGCCTCCCCACAGGCCTGCGTCTGTGCCTCTCTGCGCGGTCACTGCAACACCACCAAGACAGGAGTGTGCTTCGTGGCAGCTCTCTCACTGGCCTCCCCAACCCAGAGGCTACAGCAGAGCCTCCGCCTGCCCAAGACAACTGGCCTGAGATGGGGGAGGGAGGGGAACACATGGAGGGCGGGACAAGGAAGGTGGGGAAATGCGCCTGGGTAAGAAGAGGGAGTCTGGGAAGAGGAAGGAAGGGAGAGCCTGCAAAGCCCAAAGCCCGTCCCCCTCCAGCCCAAGCCCTGGCCATTCTCACCTCCAACCCCCAAGGCCAGGCCAAGGTACAGAAGGGTGAGAGTCATCCACTCCTCTTAGGACTCCACACAACAGTCCCTTTGGCGGCCTTCTCCCTGTTCCACCCATGAGGACATTCAGAGTATGAACTGTGTCCTTCCCGGGGAAAGCACCCTCTGTTGTGCCATCGGATGAGAGCAGTACCCGAGGCAATTTAGTTAGGCCCAGGAGACGTTCCCAGACCATCCTGAGCCACTTGAATGTTTCATTTCAAGGATCCAGGGGTGGCTTCGTTTGAGACCTTGGGAAAGAGCACCTCCAGCCTCAGCCTTCAGTGAACCCTCTTCCCCCAGCCTCAGGGGAGTTTCATTCCAGGAAACTCAAAGGTAGATCCTTCAGAACAGAGCCTTGGGAAGGACGCATGCCAGACGTGGTCCTAGCCGGACCCCCCCCAGCCTTAGGTTAGGGTTCTTGATGTCTGTGTGAGGGATCAGTCCAGGCTGGAAGGCAGAACAGGACAGGAGGACCAGGGCACACACATGAGGTTTGCTGGGTTCCTCTGCTGTAGGTTGGCCTAGCCCTTAGCGCCCCAGACAAACCAAGTCCCTGCTCCTGCTGGGTGCAGTGGGGAAGGCTGCTGGGCCACTGCCGGGTACAGGCAGCTCCCAGGCAGGAGGGGGCAGGAGAGTCCACCACGGGCATTCGGCCTCAATGTGGTGTCTACACCTCCTTTTAAAGAGGAGACTAGACGGTCCTAGAAAGCATGCATCTCTGGGCACAGCTTCCCAGCCTTCCCACAGAAAACCCCTCAAGTCGGCATTTCAGGGGGCCCTGCCTCTCGGCAGAGCAAGGAACCCCACGAGCCCCTCCCGTCTCTGCTCTCCCCAGTCTCTTCCTTTGTCATTTCAAGCAACTTGCAGGCCTCGTCAAGCAGCCCAACGATAAAGCTCATGTCTGGATCTCAGTTGGGTTGATTCCCAATCTGACTGAGCTCTGACTGCCTTTGTTTTGGAAGGCAGCACTAGTTTTAAATGACGGAATTACAGAAAATTACATCTAAATTCTGGGAAACTCTTGCTTTAAGATCTCTTTCAAAAAAAATGACTTAATTGATTTTTTGTTTGAATTGTTTTGGTTAAGCTCTGTCTCCCTTTAAGAAAAAAAAAAAAAAAAAAGAAACTTACTCCCAGTTCAAGGTCATGAGTCAACAACTCGGACACACTGAGCAGTGGGAATCCTGCTTCTGAGGCTATGCCAAAGCCCAAAGTACGAGGCGGCATATTCTCTCCCCACATAGCCCCTCTGGGGGTCTCCTACAGCTAACGCAAGATCTTGCTGGCTTGCCACATTCCAGGCATGCATCTAGGAAAAGGAGCTCTTTTGTGCCACAAGGTAACTAGCTGAGATAGGACTGGAGTCCTTGGTGTGAGGCACAGCACCAAGCTGGGATCTGCCCCACCAAAGCTGCTGGGTGCAGGCAGCAAAACGTCCTCCGCCCTGAGCCCATGAGATCAGAAAGATACAGGTAGTGCAGACAGGACCCTGCAGGACTTCTGTGTCCACTGGGTCAGTGACCATTGCAGAGCTGCTCCTGTAACTTCTGTGTGGGCCTGAGGGCATGAACCATCCTCTGTGGTGGTCCTGAGCCAATGGACGATGGACAGGAGGGGACAAGAAACCGGGCCCCACAGGGCAGAAGGCCAGGTGAGGGCCAGGGATGGGGCGGGCCTAGAAAGTGTCCACAGCCCTGCCTTCTGGTGAGCCAGCGAGACCCACCAGCTCTAGCCAGTGATCACAGCTGACCTGTCCATCAGCCTGATTTCCAGAGGTTACCAGCACACTGGCTCTTTCCTAGAAATTCCATGTAACTCGCTTCTTTATGTACAGCCTCATCAGCTGATTTAGCCCCTTATATTTTTGGGGAAGAAAGACAGTGATGCATGAACATACAAATGCCTCCAAACTCAAGCCTGGGTGGGTTTTTTAAATATATAAGTAATTTCTCTTTTCATTTCTAATCTTAAAAGCCTTTACTGCTGAAGCTATAATTTGTCTGTCAGATCTAATGTCAAACAACTGCATATTTTTTTAAAATAAGAAACCCGAATTTTGAAACTAAATCTTTGAAACTTGCTATGTGAGAGTCATGTTCCCAACAGGACCACGTGGGCTTGGATTTGGGTCACTTTTAATTTTGCCCCTAGGGATTTTACATCTCTGAAGCCCAATTGATTTCACACTCCTAAATGACAGACAGCTGGCTCCAGGCGGGAACAGGAGGCTCTGCGTGATGGCGTCAACACAAGTCAGAACTCCACTTTAGAAAAAAAAAGAACTTTCCTTTTCTCCTGTTCTCTGTTTGAAACCTTGCCCAGCATTATAATAAGATCCACCATGCAATGCCTTGAGATCTAGCTCATTAAAGTCCCTCGATTTTCCCTGCTATTGTTTGATGTGACAACCTGGCCTCTCCCAGGCTTGAGTAATTATGGGGAGATTCCCCTCCATGAAGAACAGGTCTTGCCAGCCAGAGGGATGGGCCACTGGTATTTTTAGACTTCATTAGTGCCCTGATTTAAAATTTCACATTTTGTTTCTTGTAATTATCTTCCGATCGACTGAGCTAAAATTTCAGTTGGGGCCCTATTAGTCTGCCTTTCCAAAAAGGGCGTTGGGACTTTAATTTAAAACTTAACCAGTTGAAAAATAAAGGTGGTGTGGAAATGCTTTTTGATTTGCAATGGGTCAAGCGATTGTCTCTCATCTGTGACTAGAGAAGCCAGCTTCTGTGCAGTTCCTTTTAATGAGTGTTATTTAAATGCATTGAGCACATATAGATTTTCTTAAGAAACTTACAAGACAAATCTTTCTTTCTCTAAGAACAATTTGGGGGTGGGAGCAAGCTGTAGGATTTTTTTTTAGATGATATATTGAAAGCCAATTAAAAATAGATTTCATGTGTGCAAAGTGATAAGGGAGGAAAAAAGAATTAGTTCCATCTGAATCCTGTTATGAAGTACCTAAGATATTTGTCTCGTCGTTGGATTGGAACCACTGAGCTAAGGCGTGGGGAGAGGTGTGGCCAAGCTCAGGCCTCAGTGAGACCTGAAGTCAATGTCACTACCCCTGGGACCCTGTGAACCCAGCTGTGCGTGCCTGACGACAGAGCACAGACTACAGATGTAGCTGTTTCTACCCCTGCCTTCTTTGGCAAACAGTTTTTGGTGGCTCAGAGGATGCATGGAGACCTTTTAAAGCCCCAGGCTCCAGGCCTGGTGATGAGTTGCAGAAAGGCTGCTGTGTCTTCATCTGCGTGGCTGGGGGTGAGAAGCCAGGCTGCACCTGCTCTCGCCTGCTCCTAGACCAGAAAGCAAAGCCCGAGTCAACCTGAGAGGAGAAAGTGTCTCTTCTGACTTTATATTTTGCAGGCCTAGGGTGAGGGGCCATGAGGATCCATCTACAGGGCTTAGCCTCCCTGCTGGGAGGCCGTACTCTACCCTGCTGGGAGAGAGGGATGGTTCGGCCCCTTCCTTTGGTTCCGCAGCTCCTCCCTTCCCATTCCGGCACTGGACCTCCACCCCATGGTGCGCTGTTCATCCTCACGGCCGCACTCGCCCCAGTCTCCACAAGTAACAATGATGAGATCTTGTGAAAATACTTTGAGGCACAGGGAATAGCTATGTGACTGGGACAAGCCTCCTCACTTCTCTGAGCCCCTCTTTCCTCATCTTTAAAATGGGCATGATAGTACCAGGGCCTCACAGGGCCTCGGGGAGGACTGAATGAGATCGTGGACGTGACCGTACATAGCACTGTGCCTGCTTACCACCAAAAGCAGCTCTGGCCCGGGGTCTAGAGAGTTCAGCAGAGAAGGAGGCTAGGGAAGAGGCAGAAGGCCAGGCCCTCCCCAGCGCAGAGGAGACGGAAGAAGCCCACACTTGTTGACAGGGCTGGTAATCCCCGGCCGAGCCATTTAACTTCGGGATGGGGACCTCTTCCCTAAAAGGGGGGTTGGATGCATCCCTTTTCTGGCAGGACGACTCAATGGGATGGCTCTCCCCAGGCGTGGGGCCTGGCACGCATCTCATCTCTCCTTGCCCCACACTCTGACATGTCCAGGGCACTGTTCCTTCTGCAGCCTCCATAAATATTCTGGAAGAAGCTGGGAAAGCATGATAAAGCTGTTCGCCCACACTCAGGCCAGAGGCACAGAACATTATCCAGACTGAAGCTGTCTTCCCAGAGACTGTTCTTCCTGTGTCTGGGCCTCAGTAATGCCAACATGAATTCGTCCATGGTTCAGACTCAAGGCCTGCGGTCATCTGTGGCCAGTCCTTTGTCCACCTCTGGCACTAACTCTGAAAACTCAATTGAATCCAGTTTCTACATCTCTCTTCTCCTACCGCACCCCACCACCGTCATCTCTGGCCTGCTCGCTGGCCTCCCAGCCCACAATGCACTCCTTCCAGTCTGGCTCCACAGTGCAGCCAGACTGACTTTTTTTTTTTTGACATGGAGTCTCACTCTGTCGCCCAGGCAGGAGTGCAGTGGTGCAATCTCAGCTCACTGCAACCTCTGCCTCCCGGGTTCAAGCGACTCTCCTGCCTCAGCCTCCCGAGTAGCTGGGATTACAGGCGCCCGCCACCACGCCTGGCTACTTTTTGTATTTTTAGTAGAGATGGGGTTTCACCATCTTGGGCAGGCTGGTCTTGAACTCCTGACCTCGTGATCCACCCACTTTGGCCTCCCGAAGTGCTGGGATTACAGGCGTAAGCCACCTTGCCCAATCCAGAGTGATTTTTCAAATGCAGGTCTGGCCCTGCCACGCCCCGTCCAACAGCCTGGCTGTGCCGGGGACAATGACCAGCGCTGACTCGGGGCTTGCCCCCACTTCACCCTTTGCTGTTCTGCCTGCAGGCTGCCCCATAACCACCCCAGGCCTTGGCTTTCCAGTCCAGCCGTGTGCTGTGCCTCGGCTGAGTGCCTGTGAGATTGCTGATCTGTGAGCCCCTGAGGTCGGGGGCAGGAAGGACTCTATCTCATTCTCACTCCACCCTCGGTATCCAAGCTGGTTCCAGTACTCAGAGATGCCCCAGAAGCATCTGAGGAATGTGGGCACAAAGCACTGGGCTGATAATTACCCACCAGGGTTCTGTGACTTCCCCCTTCCCTTCACATGAAAGCAGGTCAGTGCTCAGGGCCCCAGGCATACAGGGAAAGAAAGTGCCCTTATGAGACCTCATTCCACAGTCTGTCACCCCCCGACACGTGACCCATGCCTCCGGGGACAGAAGTCCATCCATTTCAGACTTCCTTCTGTTGTACCCAGGCACCTCCACTCCATCCTGCCCCAGAGCAGATAGGCTCTGGAACTCTGCCTCAGTTTTCTCATCTATAAAAGGGGGAGAAGAACAGAACCCACTTCTTACCGTTGTGAGGACTGAGTTATTTTATGCATTCCTAGGCTTAGAATCACGCCTAGTATGCAGTCATCACTATTAAACTGCCCGCTGTGATTATTTTACTGGTCCCAGGGCCATCTTTCCCTGTCCATGACCTTTTAGGGGCCCAGGTGAATGAGTCCCAGGAGAGCACATTAGCATCATGATATCTGAAGCACCTAGCTCCTGGGAGTCCACTGTGAACAGAAGAAAATCCCCTTCTCCCATTGCAATATGTGGCAATCCTCCACTGGCCATAGCAACTGGAAGGAAGCGGCCTGTTGCTGGGAACTTCTCCCTAATTCCAGGAGCTGTCTGTCTTGGGAGACTCCTCCTACCTCCCCTCGGGGGCTCTCGGTATCCTGTGGCATTCAGCTTGATAATCAGGGTGCCAGGGATACAGCCAGGGTCGGGTCTTCCATGGCCGTATCAATAGATAGGGCCAAAATAATTCTGTGCTTCCTCCGGACCACACAGCCAAGGCTGCAGGCAGAGAGAGCTGACTGGGAGGGTGCGGCTGGCAGCATGCATGGTGGTCAAGAGCCCAGGTTCTGCAGCAGACTGCTCGAGCAGAGTTCAAACTCCACTTCACACTGACCCAGCGAACTTCTGCTAGAAAACTGGTGTCTCTAAGCCTCAGTTTCCACATCTGTAACTTGGAGGTAGCAGTGTCACCCTCATAGACATGCTTCGAGGATTAAATAATGCATGTAAAGTCTTCACCCCATGCCTGGCAGAGAGTAGGCTCGAACAATATAAGCCGTTACGACCACTACTGTAAATCTAAAGACTCCTGGAGAAGAAACCAGGCCTGGAGCACCTAAGCCTCAGGACCAGCACTGCTTTTAAAGCAAGGTTGTCCACATAATCTCCCAAATCTAACTGAATAACTCACAATGCGGATCTGAAACCAAACCCCCATCCCACCCTTGCCCTGACTGCAGCCCCCACCCCAATACACACACCCTCCTCCAGGAAGCGTGTGTCTCAGAGGCTGTGCAACTGGACACTCCATGTGCACAAGGGTCTTTGTCCTCGCCTGAGCTGCACCTGCCCCAGCCCTGCTCAGAAAACCTCCTCCCATCGCAGGGCTCTGTCCTCGCGGGGCTTGTTCATCAGTAATTAGAGGGTTGTCTGGGGCTTAATGGTTTTGTTAACAGATCATTTGAATATGAGTGAACCAGGCAAGCGGAAAGATGCCACAGAGGCCGCGGGACCACCCAGGGACGGTGTCATCCTGGGAGCAGGAGGTGACCGCTGGCTGCCCCAGCCTGCTCAGCAGGGCACAGGCAGAGCGAGCCACCCTGGGCTCTCTCCACAGGGCTGCAGAAGTAGATGGGCTTTCAGCCCCAAATCTCTGCTGAGTATCTTCAAGGTCAGAAGCCCCGCTCTGGCCCCAGTTGTCCGACAGGGCAGAGGTCAAACTGCCGATGAGAATGAGAGGGCTCTTCAGACGGGGGCCAAGGGAAAGAAATGTTCCTTCCTGGGGGCTTCAGGCAATGGTGCTGACCCGCTGCAGGAAGCCAGATGCCCTGATCCCAGGCGCTGTCTTCCCTCAGGAGCAGCAGGCCCCGGCAGACGCCAGCAGGGTAACCCGTGAGGTTCCAGGTCAGTGACACACAGAGGCCACTAAGAGGCTTGAGTCATGTCCCCTCCCTCCCTGATGCACCACCATGTATTTACTGAGCCATAACGTTGTAGTCTTAGGCACCTCCTGTGCACCGAGCCGGCTTCTCTCATGAGCCAGGCAGAAGAAACAGGCAGGGTGCCAGCTGCATGCCCTGTGCCATCGGGGCTCCTGTGCACATGAGGCCTGTGGCCATGCCAAGCCCTGGGAGAGAGGCACGAGTCTGCCCTAGGGGACCTGGGAAGATCAGGAGGTGCCAGCAATAAGGGCCTCAGAGGCTGGAGAAGAGAGGGGTCAGGTTAGACAGCCTGCAGGAAAGTTAAGGTGACAGCAGGAAGGAAGGGGACGGCGAGTGGTTCTACAAATGCCAGGTCTTAGGAAAGAATGCTTGAGGGAAGTGCCAGAGACACAGAATTATGATTTTCCAATAGATCCCTCTATCATAGAGTCACACACACACACCCACACACACACACATACACACACAGAGCGTGCACACACTTTGCAGGGGCTGTCCTGATTTGAGACAGGGTCAGCTAGTGCGTCAAGCGCAAAGGCCCAAGGCATCCCTTTCCCTGAATGCTGGGCACACCAAGCCTGGGAACCTGCTTGGGCTACTTGGCTAACTTCTTAGCCTCATCAGTCAGTGTTTGAGCCCATCTGTCTCCAAGGCCATCCTGGTCTTGCAAGGTGAAGCCCTCCTTGATCCTTAGGGGCTCTGACCTGGGTAGAAACAGCTGGGCACCATTAATCCCCGACGGGGAAATCAGGTGCACATCCATGGGTCAGAGGTTCCCTGTGCACCCTGCTCTCTCCTGTCATGGCAGGGGTTTAATGGCAAGTTTCCCATTGCCTAACCACTATTTAAACATCTGACATCTGCTGTCTGTGCCAGGAAAAGCATGCCATGCTGGACTGCGCCCTAGAGTTTTTTAGAGGTTGGGATGAGTTTTGAGAGATGTTGAGGCGGGCCACGGTGTGGGATGTGTGCTCGTTGTCCCCGTGTGATGGGGAGGGGAAGGACATAATGGCACCCCAAATAGGAAACAAAGCTCCAGAAAACATGGCACAAAACCGGTTCAGTGAGAAATGATCTGGTTGAAATGACATTCCATTCAGGAGCACACTCACTATTCTAGAAATGTAAAGGGTAAAAATAATACAAGCAGAGTATTCTAGGAGCACAAAACATTGCGTAAATTGCTTGAAGAAAACGTGACCGAAAGGTTGCCTTCCATTGAAATAGCTGTCATTGCCTGTCTTCTCCGTGTAACTCTCCTCTTTAACAAAGCATGTATGTTTATATTTTTACAACATTTGTATTACGTCTGTGTTCAAGGGAAGCCCAGTTGTTTTTAGTTCACCACAAGGCAACCGCTCCTTACTTTCACAGTGCCCTGGCAGCCTCTTGGATGAGCAAGCACAGCACTGTGAATGGGCTGGTTCTGCCCACAGGCCTCTCACGACCTCGCCCTCCCCTCTTCCAAATGACCTCTCAGTGTCATTGCTTAACGCCTTAGCCCAAGGTCTACACACAATGCTAGTGCGTATTCGTTTTTCACCAACATCCGCAAAGTCAACGCAAAGGCTACATCTTGGTCTGGTGGGGCATGTCCTCCCTGCTCATGCTCCAGCCTGTCAAATGCCTTTTAAAGGGATACCAGGTGACAGGCCAGGTGACCCAGGGAGAGGGACTGTCACCTCTTTGGTCTTCAGCATCACACTGCAGATAGTCTAACTTTTCATTTTCTGCTGCTGTTGCGAAATGCCACAAATTTGGTGGCTAAAACCACAGAAATGTATTTTCTCACAGTTCTGCAGGCTGGAAGTCCAACGTGAAGGTGCAGGCAGGGTTGGCTTCTGGTGAGGCCTCAATTCTTGGCTTGTAAACAGCCACCTTCTCACTGTGTCCTCACACGGCCTTTCCTCCGTGCATGAGCACTCCTGGCGCCTCTTCCTCTTCTTAGAAGGACACCAGTCCGATTGGGTTAGGGACCTACTCTATGACCTAATTTAACCTTAATTTCCTCTTTTTTTTTGAGACAGAGTCTTGCTCTGTCACCAGGCGCCAGGCTGGAGTGCAGTGGCGCAAGCTCAGCTCACTGCAACCTCTGCCTCCCGAGTTCAAGCAACGCTTCTGCCTCAGCCTCCCAAGTAGCTTGGATCACAGGCATACGCTACCACGCCCAGCTAATTTTTGTATTTTTTCGTAGAGACGGGGTCTCACCATGTTGGCCAGGATGGTCTTGATCTCTTGACCTCATGATCCACCCGCCTCATCCTCCCAGAGTGCTGGGATTACAGGCATGAGCCACCGTGCCTGGCCCCTTAATTTCCTCTTTAGGCCCTTTCTCCAGATACAATCACATCAGAGATTAGGGCTTCCACCTATGAATTTGGGGTGGGAGGGGACACATTTAGTCCATAACAGTCTACAAGTCTGTCTAGTTGGCAGATGGAAAGGGTAGCCCCTCACATGGCACAGTTACCATGTAGTTACAACATCTGACTTCTACCTGTTTTCAGAGATTCACTTGAACATTTTCATAAATGCACTTCTGCTGTTTTTATCCTGTGTTTTTTAGCTACAGGCTTCTCACTCTGCTTTGTTAACTGAGCGTTGGATATATTTCTCATTATTAGAGTCATCCATACTTGGGGTTGTTTTTCCACAGAACTTTCATGCTGGGAGGGAATCTACCGTCACCGTGGGGAACTAAGCGGAAACCGCTGATTGCTAGACAGTTTGTCCTGTTAAACGGTTAATAGCTGTCTCTTCCTGTAACTTCCAGCCCTGCCCTCTGGAGCCATCCAGAGCAAAGCTGGGCCCTGTTCTACATGACAGCCCTTCAGCTTTTGGAGGATGGCAGAAGTTCCTTTTCTCTAGACCAGAGATCTCCAGTGGCCTCAGCTGCTCGTCTTGTGAAGGGTCCCTTTACCATGTGCATGTCCTCCCTGGTCGTGCTCCAGCCTGTCAAGTGCCTCTTAAAGGGACACCAGGTGACAGGCTAGGTGGCCAGGGAGAGGGACTGTCACCTCCTTTGTCTTGAGCATCAAACTGCAGATATTCTAACTTTTCTGTAATAATTGTGGCTTCTTTGGTTAAAACACATTACACACACAGAGACACACAAATACGCACTTAAACTTCCAAATGAAGAGAAAAAAATCTCTCCAGAGTCCTGCTGTCCACTCTACGGCTTTCTTTGGTGTCCCCCCTCCTTCTTTTTATCAGGATCGAGATTGTTGATCATTCCTTTTCATAGACACCCCTAGCCCTGCCTTTATTCTAGCAGCTTTTTGCCCCTAACTTGGGAGCAAGTGAACTTTCCCACTGGGTTTTTTAATTATTTCCTTTTGAAGTCTAAGAGGTAGGTGTGTCTCAACTCACCTACCCCACCCCCATGCCCCAGCTGTGCGCGCTGAAGCAACTCACCACCTTCCTCTCTGCTGATGAGAATTTACTTCTGAGCAGTAACCACGTGCTCCTTTCAAGCCCTTCTGCCTCCCTCCTTCACCACCATAGTGAATGTCAGAGCAGGATGCTACCTTACAGTCATTCAGAAAAACCTCCTCACTTTACAGGTGGGGAAACTGAGGCTTAGAGGTATCAGCTAGCTATTACATTTCCCCCAGAAACTGTCACTAGAAAGCTTCCTGTGAAACCACGCATATTCCATGGAGCCCTGTGGAATTACTTCATTTGTTGCTAGGAGGTGTCCATCCGAGACCCCTTCTCTCTTCCCACAGACCAAGAACTCCACAGGGACAGGCCCAGCATCTGCATGGACCACACCGGGCCAGCTCTCCTGCCTCTCCAAGCTTGCCCATGTGGCACATGCTGCCAGCCACTGGGATCAGAGAAGCACATCCCACCAGGAGCCCTCTGTACTCAGTGGCAGCCCCACAAGGAATGAATGGGAGGAAGAGCAGGGACAAGACACCCACCACTCACAGGGGCCAAGTCATGCATGATGCCACACAGGCAAAGTCAGCCAAGGCCGCAGAGGATGAGTTGAGGAGAGAGGAGACATCATCCCAAAAGGAGAGGGAAAGGTGACAAGGGCGAACTCTGACTCGAGAATACGGGACCCCCCCACCCCATCACCTCCCATCGTCAGGGGCTTCTCTGGGATTCCTGCCTAGTGAACTCTCCTGGGCAGAGTCCCACCCTCGAGGTCTCTACAAATATCCAATGAGTGTTTTTTGTGGTGACGGTAGTTTTCAAAATCAGCCCTTGCATCATGGTTATTTAAATTGTCCAGCTTTGGCTGGGTGCAGTGGCTCACACCTGTAATCTCAGCACTTTGGGAGGCTGAGGCAGGCGGATCGCTTGAGGTCAGATGAAGACTAGCCTGGCTAACATGGCAAAACCCCATCTCTACTAAAAATACAAAAATTAGCCGAGTATGGTGGCAGGTGCTGTAATCCCAGCTACCTGGGAGGCTGAGGCATGAGAATCGCTGGAACCCAGGAGGTGGAGGTTACAGTGAGCCAAGATCGTACCACTGCACTCCAGCCTGGGTGACAGAGTGAGACTCTATCTCAAAAAATAAATTTAAAAGAATTAAATCACCCAGCTCCTTCCTGGGAGCCCGAATACCTTTAGCAGTCAGCTGTGTTTCTTCAGTGCAGCCTAGAGCACCTTGAAGAGCCAGGCCCTGGCCCAGTTCACATGCCCGGCTTTCCTTGCTTTCTTTTCAAACCCCAAACAGAACCTGTTGCTGCAGACCTCACATGCCCCTAAGTTTAGGAATTGCCATGGTGATACTGAAGGCTCTTACTCCATCTGCTCATGTGAACAGTCAGGTTTCAGAAATTCTGATTGATCCAAAAATAATTACTATATTTTCAGTCTTTCTTTTATATGGAGATGTTCATTACCTTCAAGATTCCTAGTTGATGGCACTAGTCCCAGAAAGCAGAGACGTGGACATGTGGCCTCCCCCTGGGTCTTTGTAGTCATGATGCCACCTGAGGATTTGAAGCTGACCCTGCTGGTGGTCTCAGGCTGGGGGCAGGAAGTGCCGTTCCGGGGAAGCCGGTGGGCAGAGCTGGGAGATGCAGCCTTATCTTCTGGAAGGGAATAGAGGTGGGGCGTGGATGTTTTGTATGTGCCTTCTACTTTATATTCATCGTATATTCACCCTGTATTTATATATTCCTTGCATCTGCCCTGTGAGGCAGAGTCATGGATGGAAAACCAAGGCCTGGCTAAGACCCTGCCCAAGTGTAGCTGGTAACGTGAGAGTCAGTCTCAACATGCCCGCCTCCGGTGCCCACGCCCTTCCTGCCACGCCATACCTTGAGGCTTGCTGTTGTAGCCTGCGTGGTCACTAGATGTGTCTGGGCTGAGGGCAGGCACATCCCACAGAGGCTATTTCACGTCTCCTACAGTCACGTGGCTGATATTTCTCTGTATAAGCTGGTGATTCTTGGGCTCTTTCCTCATCTCCAAAACTGTTGTTGGGATGGTTGGGTGGATGGATGGGTGGGTGGGTGGGTGGATGGGTGGGTAGGTAGATGGAATTCCCAAAGTAAATCCACAAGGGGCATTGGGCCACTTGAGGAAGCTGCGGACAGAGCACTGGCCAGCACCGAAGCCACTGGAGCTTGGGAGTCAGGCGGCCCTGGGGATTCCTTGCTGTTGCTGCATCTCCCACACCTTATTCAGAGCATCACCAATGCAATAAGTTAGTGGAGCCAGTCATCCTATGAAGGAGCCAATTCCCTGCAAAGATGATACATCTTTGAAGTTGATGAGGTCTATTAATTGAGCTTATGCCCTTTAAAATGAATTAAATTCTTGAACTCTACCATACAGCCATACATCTATTTAGAAGTAGTACTGACACCTCACGTTGCCGTCACCCATGAATGAGGAGCCACCAGCACAGAGCTATAGGAACTGGCTTCCCACTGACATCTAGCACAGCCTGCGGCACTTTGGGAGCTCTGCAGATGTCATTCCGGGCCAGCCATTCTTGTGCTTTGCAAAGTCCCCAGACTGGCATAAATAGCTCCAGGAAGAAAGTGATACCAGTGATCCGTGGGCCTCTGGAAGAGAATCCACCCAGCCCACAGCCTTGAGCCCCTACCTCAGGATCAGTTCGCAGAGGTGCCTAAGACTATAGCTAGATCGCTGCCAGCCCCTGGGCTCCGGCAAGGTGAGCAGATGTGGTTTCCAGGAAGTGTATAGACCTGGTACTGCTGAGAGAGATGTGAGATCTGACTGCAGCCCAAACGGGCATCGTCACGCGACGGCCCCTGGACCCCCAGAGACGTACCAAAGCTCTCCTCGATCTCAGATTCCTCCCAGTTATCACCACTCACAGTTGCTTAAGAGCACAAAGTGGCACTTGTTGTGCCCACAGAACATCTGCTGAAGACAAAACTTGTGTTTATAGCTCTTCACTTCAAAAGACTGGCCGTGTTATAAAAAGAAAGGGACCATCTGTCCCTCTTCTGGACCCCAGCGCCTCTTGGAAGAGATTTTTGTGCAAGAAGGCAGTGAGAAGTCAGCATCGACTTCAGGAAACTATTTTGGGGCCGGAAAAGAATAGTGCCTACCCGCCAAGGGGACCATCGCCGGCAGATGAAAGCCGGCTTTGAGGAGGCCACGCAGTGGGAGATACTGGCTCGGAGGAGGTGGCTGTGCTCCAGCAATGCTGCCCAGATGTGCCAGCAGAGCAGAGGCCCCGGAGCAGAGGACCAACTGGTAGGACTGAGGGATGTGAGGGAAGGCGAAGGGGAAGGGCTGGCAGGCACTGCAGCTCCCAGGAGCAGGCGTGAGAAATGTCAGCAGCAGCTTGCTGCCGCGCAGAGTCAGATATCACATTTGTATCATCCATGTGCATTTCTCCACTCGACTTCTGGGGACATTCTTATCTGCAAAGTCCCTTTGGACAGTTCTGCCTCTTGGGAAGACCTTAGGCTGAGGGATCGCCTTCCCATGGCTGAGAGCTGAGAAGGTCTTCCAGACTGCACAGGTGTCTGATCTGTCTGTGATGCCCGCTTAAGACTCATCTGCCTTCAGCTCCTGGGTACCAATATAGAAAAGTCATGTGAGTCCAGGAGAAGCTGGGCGGAGGTGAGGTGGAGCCAGGATTAGCACGGGCAGGGCTTGCAGAGAGGAGGAATTTCCCAGGCTTCCTGGCCAGCATCTCCCAGGCTGAGCATCTTCCAGCCTGAAAATCCCTAAGAAGGGCTTGGCCTTCCCAGCTTGCACGGTGTTTCATTGGTTTGGAACAGGCTTGCTTCCTCCCCCTTCCCTCATCCCCAGTAGGAAAAAAAAAACTGGTTTCTACCATAATCCATGCACATTCCAGAAATCTTTGGTCTGCGAACCTCTCGTCCTAGGGCTCATTTTGTTTCAGATCAAAGCCTGCTTCTTTCCTAGGGTGGAAATGGAGGTTTGAGGAATAGAGGCCAGAAGTGGGGTCTGCTGAGGACACCCCTTATTCCTTTTTCCTGCTTATCTCTAACAAGGCACCCCTGCCAGCTCTTCCTGGGCCGAATGAATTTGAGAGCTTCCTGGAAAAGGTCTGCGAGTTTTCATCGGCATCCTTAAATGTACTGAACTCCCCCCACTAGCGCACATGCATTTAGATTCCAAGGATGAGGGCAGTTCACAGTATAGCACATGCAGGGCTCTCAGAATCCTAAAAGGTCACAGTCCTTTTATTCTTGCCTTTTTTCACTTCTTTCCTGTTCTTATTGATTTCTTCGGGCACATAAGAAAACACAAGGAGGCAAAGCCCACGACTTCCATTGAAATAAAGTATTCTGCAGTCAAACCACACACCATAAAGAAATAATTGCAGTCTGTATATATTGCTAATGGACATCTCTCAGCAATTCCCTGTCTCATAAGCTTTAAACACAGACATTAGTATAAATATGCAGAAATCCCCATTCGGGCAAATTACTCTGCATTTCTGAACGGAAGGAAGATTAACCATGTGCTGATAGCTTTGAAGGAGCCCAGCAGAGCAGGAAGAATCCTCTGGCCCTCTCTGGGAGAGAGGTTGGGGCTTCCTGAGACAGTCCTGGTCAGCATCTCCTCATCCCCTGGGCCTGATGCTCCCCCAGAGCTCTGAGAGCTGTGCCTTGGGAGTGGGGGCCGGCCTCGCCTGAGAAGTCTGCCTTGTCACCAGGTGTCCTTGCTGAGCCTTCCAGGCTCCTGAGGCTCTGGCAGGGGCAGGAGCAGGAGCAGGAAGGCTGGAGGTGGAGGCTTTCGCCTGGCCTCTCAGCAGCCTGCCAGAAGCCCTTAGGGATGGTCCGGGCCTCTGAGGCCAGTGGGCCTTGGGGAGCCACAGAGAAGTTTGTGGAGCCTGCTGGCGGTGCGCCTCGGCCCCTCAAGCTTCATGGCACCAGGAACTGTGGGCTGCGAGCTCCTTTTTTCTGTCCCTTCTCCACACTTGGCCCTCTTCCCTTCTCCCTCTCCTGCCTGCTCCTCCTCCTCTTCCCATCCTTCCTCTACCCTTTGTCCTCCCCCACCCTGCTCACTCCCTTCCCGGGAGACGAGGGTCTCCATCTCCATCTTCCAGAGCTCCCAGCCTGCGCCACCAGAGCGCAACCCCTGCCTGAGCATCACGGGCTGGCGAAGAAAGCCCCCTGAGTCCTAGACACTAGGGTGGGGAAGATGCCCCCATCAGCACAGGCTGCTCAGGGGCTGACAAGGTCTGGCCTCGCCAGTTGCTGATGAGAGGGGGGTCAGCAGATTAACGGGCAAGCAGCCTCCTTCGGGCTCCCCACAGGGCTCACGGAAGTGTCCCCAGGGGCTCAGCACAGGCCCCACGTCCCCTGACACTGGCCGTGGCTCCTCTGTGCAGAGGTGCGAGGCTCCATTCTCCTGGGCCGAAGCAGCCTGGAGGGGCAGGGGAGGTGGCCGGCTGTGAGGGGCCGCCTGTTGTCTGTCGTGGAGGTGAATGATGAGCCAGTCAGGGGCCGCCGCTGCCGAGAGGCCTTCCGGTTGTCGAGTTTGTGTCTACCCGCCTTTCCCGCAGCAGAACTGAGTGCAGAGGAGGAGGGACTCACAGGGACATGCTGACGCACAGGAAAGGGGACTTCGGGCTCTGGGAGCTGGAGCCACAGCCTCGCTGCCTTGCCCCGCTCAAACTGCTGGGCCGGTTGGAGGGCCTGGGAGCCAGGTCTCCTCAGGGGAGACCTGTGAGGCCCAAGTTGTCTTTGACATCCCAGTTTTCTGGTCAGAATTCTGAGGCCCCAGCCTCAGCGTGAAAGAGTCAGCCTCTCCTCAGCTCACCCCAGCACGGCGCAGCTGTCACTCATCCTCCCTGCCAGCCAGCATCTTGATGGTCTATTTTCATGTCTGTCTCCCCCACTCAACTGTGAGTGACTTTAGAACACCCCCGCCACTGGCCAATTTAGCAACTTTGTATGAAATGTAAAAAGGTACCCTTTTCTAGGACCCTTGCCTGCCACCTACCAGAAAACTGTCATCGTAACGAAGGAAACCAAGGATGTGCCTGAGCTGAATGGCACCCCCCGAGATGTGCAGTGTGCAACTTGAGCAACCCGTAAGCAGCAGCCTGGGGGACTTACCCAGCTGATTACCTTCCAGACGCTCTTCTAGCATGTTCCATGTGTTGACCCATTTAATTCTCACAGCTCGGAAGTGGGTACGTTCATGACCTCCATTTACAGTGGAGGAAACCTCGGTTCCGAAACGTGAAGTAACTTTCCCATGTTTACCCACTGGGTCAGCAGGTGGACACCAGGCAGTGGAGTGACAGCAAGGTCCTCAGCCCCAGAGCCTTGTCCTCAGCCCCGTATTCACCGTTCCATCCTCAGCACCGAGTCCTGGGTCTAGCCGTGTGGGTGCTTGGCAGGTGTGTGTCCTGTGTAAGCACACAGAGAGTCTGGCTTCAGGCCAGTTCAGCTCTTGCTTCCCCCACCACTGAGTCTGTTTCCCCATTTGGGAAACAAGCAGCTGGTCCCAGATCAAAGGAGGTACCCTCACCCGCACCCAACTGTGCCCAGTGCTGGAGAGCCCTGAGCCTCCACAAGATCATCCAGCCCACCAGGCTTCCTCCCCATGGCCTTGCAGACGCAACCCACTTGGCCAGCCTCCCGTAGCCAGGCCCTCTTCCTGGCCTGGCCAGCCTCTGTGCCTCGGTTCTCCCTCCCACCGCTCAGGGCTCCCTGGGTGGAATGCTGACTCCTCACTTCCTCCAGCCTCTGTGATCTGAGCAATCTTCCTAACGTGCCACCAAGCCAGGCCCTCCCCTGCTCGGAGCCCTTCAGGGGTCCTCCTTTCTCACTAAGCCCCTCACCTGTTGCTCAGGCCACCCGTGCACCGCAGCACTGCACCGCTCACCGTACCCCCCATACTACCGCTAGCTAGACCTGCCTTTAGCCTGTTCCTCCTCCAAAAAACTTCCCCAGACCCCCACACCATGCAGAAGCCCCCAGGCCCAAGTGCCAGCCTAGGGCAGACAGGTCTCTTCTCTGTGACCTGTCTTGGGGGGTCTTGGGGGCAGGGCCTGGGCCAGAGACCAGGCAGGTCACCACCCACCTCACCAACTGAAAGACTGTGCTGATGTCACATCCGGTTTTACCCAAGGTGGCTCAGGTCACCCCAGCCCCCTCCCCGTCAGCCCGTGTCTTCTGACTTCCGCAGGTGCTCCCACCCGAGCCAAGGCAGCTTGTCCTCTCTGGGAAAGTCAGGTGTGGACTCATCAGGGTTCCCAGCCACCATCCCCGGAACCCCTGCAGCTGCCAAACGGAAACCAGAGCTCCCACATAAGGAGCTGCTGAAAACAGGTGTTCCAGCCACACCAGAGAGGCTTGGGGAGGTAGGAGAATTCCAGGGAG
Source organism: Cacajao melanocephalus (assembly GCA_963573385.1). NCBI lineage: Eukaryota > Metazoa > Chordata > Mammalia > Primates > Pitheciidae > Cacajao > Cacajao melanocephalus. Next base: position 117,637 of record CAUYLG010028139.1, read on the forward strand.
GGGTACACTCCATCCCAACAAGAGCTGGTTCTCACAGCCAAAAAGGGACAAGGGCACAGGTAACTGTCCCCACAACCCCCTACTCATCAGGTCCCCAACTCATCAGGCCCCAGCCTTCTGGGAGTCCAGCCCCTCCCCTGTGGCAGGTGGCAGTTGGAGCCCACATGAAAGCTGGGGGCTCCCCAGCCTCTTCCCAGGTCAGTAAGAAAGAGAGAAGCCACCAGGCACAGTGGCTCATGTCTGTAATCCCAGCACTTTGGGAGGCTGAGGTGGGTGGATCACCTGAGGTCAGAAGTTCAGGATCAGCCTGGCCAACGTGGTAAAACCCCATCTCTACCAAAAATATGAAAAAAAATTAGCCCAGCTTGGTGGCGGGCACCTGTAATCTCAGCTACTCGGAAGACTGAGGCAGGAGAATCACTTGAACTCAGGAGGTGGAGGTTGAGCCAAGATCATACCACTGCACTCCAGCTTGGGCAACAAGAGTGAAACTCTGTCTCAGAAAACAAAAAAAAAGAGAGAAGCCAGGCATGGTGGCTCACACCTGTCATCCCAGCACTTTGGGAGGCTAAGGCAGGAGGATCACTTGAGGCCAGGAGTTTGAGACCAGTCTGGGTAACATAGCAAGACCACACGTCTACAAAAACTTTAACCATTTAGCTGGGTATGGTGGCAGGCACCTGTAGTCCCAGCTACTTGGGAAGCTGAAGTGGAAGTATTGCTTGAGCCCAGGAGTTTGAGGTTACAGTGAGCTATGATCGCACCATTGCACTCCAGTCTAGGTGACAGAACAAGAACCTGTCTCTAAACAATATAAATATAAATATAAAAAAAGTTTTAAAATGAGAGAAGCCCAACCTCAGAAGGTCCCACGCTCCTGACAAGGCATCAGCTGTATCCCCACTCCCAGACAGACTGCAGCTGCACATGTGGCACAGCCTCCCCTGCGTTCATCACAGGGCCATGCCCCTGCCCTGGTGAGCCGCACCTGGGGCTGGGCCTGAACCCCTCCTGGCATGGGCAGTGGCAGAGGGAACATGAGTGTGTAATCCTGCTCCTGGGATTAGGTCAGTTATCTGGAAGGACATGGCCTTACTTGTGGCGGAGTAGAGGTACCCCCACTGGTGCTTGTCCTGGGAAGGATCTCCAAACCCATTAAACCTGTAGGCCTGATGCGAAGAAGGGAAGAGAGATGATGAGTCACTGAGGCTTGAGGCCCTGTAAAGCTATTTGCTGGGAGATCTGGAACCAGCTGCCCCCAAATGCAAGCTCAAGAACACCTCTCTGCCTGGCTGCCCTGCGCTCCTGAGCCAGCCGAACTGCACCTGCCCTTGTGAAGGAGGAGACCTTGGGCAGGTCACCAGGTATCCTCTAGAATCCGTGCTCCAAGGGGACAGCCAGTTGCTGTATCCAGTGCTTGGCATGTAGCAGACGCTCAGTTAACACTTGTTGAGTGTATGAGTGAATGAATGGCTCCAGCTGAAAGGATTAGTGCTGCCCACAGTACTGAAGCACAAGGTCCAGGTGCTCTGTAGGTACCAGAGCAGGGGGCTTGAAGCCAAGAGGATGGGGCAGCTTCAGCAAGGGTGCAGAAGGGGATCTCTAGGCTCTTAGGGGGTCTTTCAGCAAAAGTCATCCTGAAAAACTGTGTCTTTTGGTCATCAGCTTCGATGGTCTTAACACAAACTTAATTCAGATTTTCTGCCCTCTCACATTCTCTCGTCCAGATATTTTTGTAGGGTTTAACCTTACTGTCTTACTATCGCCCACTGACCACAGGAAATTCGCTTTTTGATGGATCTTCGCTCTGTGCAAGGACACATCATGCTCTGAGCAGTAATCAAGTGTTCTTCTTTCTCTTGGAGGAGTTTGTTGTTTGTTGATCGATCCATCAATAGATGGTATAGGCTTTAGCCAAGATAAGCCCTTGGCCCTGGGAGGCCTTGACAGTTTCTAGGACTACAGTTTCTAATCTCTAGCAGTTGAGTTTACCAGTCCCTCCTGGGGTCCCAGCACCTCCTGGTGGGTGCTTCCAACCTTCCCTCCCTTCCCGAAGGCAAGAGGTCCCCTTACCATCTGAGGACAGAGCCCTGCCCTACCCCCTCTTCCAGATCCACCCAGCCTCTGCCCCTCCCAGGGGTCCCATCCAGCTTGCCTCCCAAGCCACCTCTTTCCAGGCTGGACCACCTACAGACTGCTCCTTGGACTTGGGTTTCACCTTCCCAAGGGACCCCCAAATATTCCTGGGCCCTGAGCCTGACTGCCCCGAGGAAGGGTAAGCAGGAAGCAATGAAACGCAGTGGTGGGTTTAAAGCCATAAATGCAGGGCTTTGAATTAAGCAGAGCCTGATTCAGATCTCCGCTCTGCCACTCAGCTGTGTGGCCTGGAACCAGTGACTCTCTCCGCGCATCATTTTCGTCGCCTGTACAATGGGGGCAATCTGTCATAGAGCTGCCCTGAGGATTCCAAGAGTGGATCTCATCAGTGGTCTCAGAGAGGGTGGCAGGTGGGAGGAGGTGTTTCAGAATGCTAGGCTTCCCCTGCCGCGGCCTGCTCCCCGCCACTCCCAGCCCCTAAACCCCCCAGCTAAGGAGGAATGCTATGGAGTGAAATAGATGGTCGCAGGCACAAGGCGGGTGTCATTAAAGCGCCCCTTTGGCCCAGTAGCAAGCAACCCAGAAGAGTGCTTGTTATCTTGAGTTTACTTGGGTTTCCAGGAAGGGGTCTCCTCCTCCCCTGGCTTGCGCCCTAGCCCTAGGCACCTCGGGTCCCCGCGGGCCGGGGCGGGGTTCACCTTGCCGGGCAGGAGAAAGAGGTGGTGACGAGTCCACTCCGGCCGCCCCGCCCCGCCCCGCGGCCCCGCCGCCACGTGCGCTGGGGAGGGGCGCACCGGGAAGTTCCCGGGCGCGCGGAGGTGGCGCGTCTGCGAGCGAGCGCTTGTTTGCATATGTGCACCCTGGATATTTATAACTTCTCTTCAGCCAGTTCCAAGTTATTGATGTCTTAAAGTGACTTTAATCTGAGCCTTCTTTTCTCCAAATGGGCTTTTGATTTCCGGAGTGATATTATACATGGCTGTAAGCTATTGACTGAGCGATTGCCGTTCTGTTCTCAATGTGCTGATGCTGAAAATCTGCGATATAAATAAACTTCCTCTGGTAGAATCATTATAAAGCACAAGCAGCAGAAATTTATGGAAAGAACAGATTAAATGCTTAGACTTAAATTCTTCAGTGTGCCGGTTGCCCCAAACTGCTGTGTCTGGAGTTTGGGCTGCTGATTCAGGTGGAAAAAATCAAACGGACACATCGCTTGTCGGTGCATTTTTACTATGATCTATTGTGTTGCCAAAAGAGAAAGCTCAAAAGCTGCCATTGATAATCCTGGTTAAAACTTGGAACATAAATTATTAAGACGTGTAGTTTCTTTTCCGAGTGGTTGGGGACCGGGGCGCGTAGCACAGTAAAGAAATATAACATCAATATGCGCTTATGCGTTGTAATGCGAGACATTTTTATGCTCATAATAAAACATTGCGCCTACAACTACGTTTATGAAAGCAACAGATAGGAAGATCCATAACGCCACTTAATAGAGTTAATCACCTCCCATCGGAACATTTTAAAAGGCTTTTTATTGCATGTTGAAAAGCTCTGACCGTAATTAATACGCTGCACACTGTCAGGTGCCAATCAGAGGGCGCAAGGCAGCAGAGGGAACTTTCCAGCACACTGGGGTGGGGAGGGTTCTCGGGACTCTGTCCAGGTGTTTTGGCGCCAGGATTTTCAGTCGACTTTAGCCTCTGTTGAACTATGTCAAACACTGGGCTCTGGCTGGGGCATTGGGTTCTAAATTTTAAGCTCTGAGCTGTAGTTATAAAAATTCTGAGTTTGTTCCTGTCTCTGGGTTCTGGGCTTTGGACTGGCCTGGGCTGTCAACTCTAGACCCTGGGTGACCCACCCTGGTTCCCTGGGTCCTGAGCAAGATCACCCCACAGAACATGTTTACCTAGGTCCAGGCGATGGGGATAGATGTTTCCTAACAGTCTTGGGTTCATTTGCCATCAGTTTGATGAGTCCAATTGACCATAAAGATCTATCCAGTGGGCCCTCCCTGCACCTTTCCCCTTCCAGCCAGTTTTCCACAAAGGGAAGGGCAGCACTCACTATGCCCAGCGCTGGCCTGGCCCAGGGCTAGCACGTGGGTGAGGGCTGGTCCCTCAAGACAGCAGCCTGCCGTGGGACAGACCCCAGACTCACTGGCAGAGCCCACCACCAACCAGCCGGGAGGCTCCGGGGCCAATCACTCCCCTTCCCCTCCAAAAGAGATACGTTTATCTCCTTTGTCCCTTTTCCCACAACCACAGAGTGACGGGAGCCACAGGGAATCTCCCAAATAGCCCAGAACAGCTGAGGAGGTGGAGGGCCAGCCTGAGGTAATTAAAGAATAAAAATTGCCCTTTAAAAGTGCATGGAGATCATGCTCCCCATGGTCTGGGCCTCTCTCACGTGCCTAGGTGCTGACTCTGGGGCGGCTGGCGGCTGAGCCAGAGCCCGCTGGTACACAGAGAACGTTCTGAGTGTAAGCGCTCTTTTTCTTCCTGAAAAGTTGTGCCAACAAGAATTGGGAGTGAGGACAGTGAGGCCGGGCTCTGTCTCCCGACACCACATGGCGGATTTCTCTCCACTGGACTGGAATCCACCGTGTGTTAGGGCCTGAAGGGCTGGGTGGCCACCAGGGGCCCAGGGCTTGGAGGGATGGGTGAGCAACGGGAGCCTGGAGATTTCTGTGCTTGAAAGGTTGCTGTCACAGGCCTTTGGTGAGACAGAATCATACCTGAACTGACTTCTGGTGCCCAATGGGACACTAGCCTCTGAATTTCCATCATGGCCTGAAGGGATGGACATCCCTCTGCCATCTCCCTATCAACAGTACCCCTGCCAAAAGTGAGACCCATGTGTAAATTAATTTACCTTTTTAACTAGGGAATTTTCTTGGTTCGCTTTGCATTGCTATAAAGGAAGACCTAAGAAAAGACATTGATTTGGCTCATGGTTCTGCAGGCTGTACAGTAAGCATGGCACCAGCATCTGCTTCTTTGGAGGCCTCAGGGAGCTTCCACTTACGGTGGAGAGCAGAGGGGAGAAGGCATCACGGGGTGGGGGCGGACGGAAGGGAGAGGGAAGGGGCGCCACGCTTCTTTAAACAACCAGGCCTAGCATGGACTAATAGGGGGAGAGGCCTCTCATGACCGTGAGAGCTGCACCAAGCTACTCACCAGGTTCCACACCCATGACCCAGACGCCTCCCACCAGGCCCCACCTCCAACACATTTCAGCATGAGATTTGGAGGGGACAAATATCCAAACCATATCAAGCTTCTCCAAATACGAGTTGTATATTGGGTCCATGGGAAACACTCTATCTTGCCCCCTTGGAGGTGAGTACCATGGTGGGGAGAGGCCTACACCTCACCCAAAGTTGTGCATGAAGTCACAAGGACAACTGGAGAGGATATTGAGGCATAGGTGTGTGGAGGAGACACTCATTCTATGCATCAGTCAACAAAAATGTAGTGAGCACACACTCTGTGCAACAAACCAAACTCCCTGCCCTCACGGGGCTCACATTCCAGCTCCCCAGAGCCTCTCAAATGATTATGGCATCCACATCCCAGATGCAGCACCTAGAGAAATAGCAAGTTGCATGTGTCTTTTCCAAGGCTGCCTAAGACAGGCTGAGCTAGGATCCCCAAAACCAGGGCACAGGTGTCAGGTGGATCTTCAGAGCCACATCGCAACCCCTTGCCAAGCTCCCTCCACCCCAGGCAGCAGCTAGGGAAGTGTGCCCAGCTTCGGCTTGGGAAAGACACCCCCGGTGTGCAGTGAGCCTGCAGGGAGGGAGCACTTCCTCTCAGTCTTTCTTGGGGAGCAAGGCCAAAAGCCAGCAGGTTGCAAAAGTTGCTTATCCTGGAAGCAACAAAGCAAGGGTGCCTTGAAGTTATGGAGGCCATAACTGTTCCACAAAGCCCAGCAGAAGGGGTTGCAAATTAGAGCTGGATATGCAGGGAGCATCCACTGAGGAAACGGACATGGGATACTCACCTCTGATGGTGACTTGCCCAGTGCCTCCTGCTTTAAGAAAGTGAGCCGGAGGGTGTGGTCAGGCAGACAGCACATGTGAGCACCCAAGATCAAGTCCTCAGCCACAGGCTGGCCCACCCAGACTGACACAGGGGTAAAGGCAGCCCAACCCTTGATGGTCACAGCTGTCCTCCCAGCAGCTCTCAGGCACCTGGACGTTGCCAGGGTACCCCCTCTCTCTGCCCAGCCCTTGGAGTGCCTACTGGGCAGTTTCTCCCAATGCCCCCCTGGCCAGTGGCCTTGAGGGAGCCCTGAGTCCTGAGTGAGTAGGGGAGGGGGCTGTGGTGGGCAGAGCCGGGCTCAGTGAGCTTCCCTGGGGGACTCGGGGGTGAGTTTGCTAATAGAGATGTCTGTTCAGGGAGGTCGTGATGCCACCTGTCATTAACCCAGGCACTGTGCCCGGGGTTCTCACCAAGAATCCGTAGGTGGCTGCTTGCAGGCGGGTGAGCGATTTGCAAGGACCACAAGAATATTTGCATAAACATATGTATGGAAGTGTGTGTTTATTTGCATTCATTTGCATAAATCGCTGGCTCTTTGAGCTGTCATTCCTTAATTTTATTTTTTTCAGTAAATTTCTTTGAGCTCTGAGCGCAGATATGGACACTTTGGGAGGGAGAACAAAAAGACAAAAACATACTCTTGAATCAGAAACTCGGGGCCTGAAGCCTGAGCCTCAGTATGTTTTTAAAGCCTCCAGGTGAGCCCAATACACAGGCTGGGAACCAACTCAAGAGAGGAAAGGCCTATGTCAGATGTCACATCAGATCAGCCTCCCTCCACTGGGCAGGTCACCTCACCGGCGCATCTCTCAAAACTCTAAAGCAATGAGGAGTGTGACGTGCCAGTGCCATGCCAGCACGCAGCCATCACCCAGCGAGTGCTCACCGGGCCCTGCTCAGCGTCATCACCACTGCACGGTGTTACCCTGTGCAGACCCAGCTGCTCCTCCTGGCCCTGCCACCCAGTGGCCCTGGACTCCACCCCAGGGACCCTGAGCTCATGGGTGATCGTGCTCCACCCCAGGGCCCGGGGTCTGTTCTATCCAAGGCATGTGGTCATTTCTCCTTCGAGGTGACTTCCAGGCTGACAATCCCATCACTGCCCAGATACATGGGAAATGTGTACTTGTGATCGTGAGACCACCCAGCCCTGCCAGCCTCCCACTGTTCCTCTTTCCAGGCCAGGAGAGGGCCAGGCACTGGGGCTTGCAGGCTTCTGCTTTCCCTGGTAGGTGCTGCCTGAGGAAAAAGAATGTTGGATTTCTAGAAATGCCTAAAGCACTTCAGTGCAATTGCTGCCAGGGTCCTGCCCCTCTCTGCGTTATTTTTTTCTCCTCCTCCCTGCTTGATGTCTTCCCTCCACCATCCCCCACCCAACTGCCCCAGCTGTAGCGTCCCTGATCACTCTGTGTTTCCCTACCTCGAGTCTCTGCTTGTGGACGGCCCTTCCTCCATGGCTGATGGCTCACCCTGTCCATTCAAGACTCAGCTCAGTGCCTTCTGTCCCACAGCACCTTCTGCAAGCCAGCACCTGTTTCCCTCCATCACTCATTCAAACCTTACCTGAAAACCTGCTTGAGGCCAGAAGCTATACCAGGCACTGGGGTGCAGAGACCAGTCAGATGCAGGCTCTGCTTTTGAGAGTTTTCCTGAGAGTGAGAACTTTTCACAGTGGTGATCGAGTCCGTGACTGCCTCCGCCCCAGCACCTACCTGTCCGCCCCTGTCGAGTAGGTGCACTGCATTGGAGGATGCTGCTCAGAGCAACGCTGCAGACCTTGCTAACGGGAGACAGAGAACAGTCATACCTTTGCCTGCAGAAGTCCCGGAAGGAGGGAAGTGGTTTCAGAAGCTCCAGCGGGGCAGAGGGGAACAGATAGGAGCTGAGGGGGCAGCTTCTGTTGGCAGCTGAGGTGGCCAAGCCCACTCCTATCCTGGATCCACTTTTACTGGGACAGGCAGGGTTTTTCCTGGAACCTCAGGGAGCCCCAGAGCTTGGTCTGCAGACCCTCCCAATCCCCCAGGCCAGGGAAAGCCTTCTGCCAGCCCGCCCCAGGCCTGTCTCCAGCCCCCACTCACCCAGACCCTCAGATGTGTGTGGTCCCCACTGCCACTCCAGCAAGGCCCCACAGGGCCACTGTCGGTCTCGGTCCCTTCCCTTCACCTCCACCCTCCAGAGGTAGCACCCACCCCAACAGGGAGCCAGCCTGGGCCTCTGCAGCAGAGTGTGGGACCCTAGAGAGCCCAGAAGTGGCACAGCAGGGGCATCATTATTCACCACCAAGGCTGAGCTGGGCAGGAAGGCCATGGCCCATGGTGGGCAGGGACCGCTCCCATGTCAGGCTGAGCAGCACCTTCCTCATCCCCGGGCCTGGGCCAGGGGCTGTGGAGTCTAGGATGACCTGGTCCTATGCAGACCCAGCAGACCCAGCTGGTGAGGACCCCACGAGGCCAAGCCACAGCACCTCAGTGCCCCAGGCCAGGAAGGCCTCTCTCTTCCCTTTCAGCCAGGGTCATTCACTCAGCCATCGGACACCTCTCTGCCCCTGCTGGATGCTCAGTGCTGGAGGCCCCTGTCCTTGAGCCACCCCCAGTCCAGAGAGAAGCAGCAGACCCAGCACAGTGCTGAGCTAAGTGTGGTGGGACCGCAGAATGGCAGCTGATCTTACCGAATGGATAGACATTCTCTAAACAAGGAGGAAGAATTTCCTGGCAGAGGGAGTAGCCTAGCACCACTCTCCTCTTCCAGGCCCCCACACAGCCTCCATTGCCCTTCCATGCAGGCCCGCCCCACTGAGTAGATAACTGTATATGCAGAGAAGGCTCCGCAAGGGCAGAAAGCCAGTCTGCCACATCACTTCTGCCTCCCACAAAGGGCCCAGCACACAGCGGGGGCTCCCTGAGTGCTGGGTGCCCCGTGAGCAGCACCCGTGGCCCATGCTGGATGCAGCCTATCGGGGAGACCAGTCTTTCTTGGCATTTGTGTTCACATAGGGGATAGTCCCCCACCATGTGGCTGCCCTGCCACCCCCGGTCAGCCTCTGAGCACAGTGGCCGATGCCCGGCTCATATGGAGCTGAGGCCCCCAGAACCCAGGGCTGCAGCCGAGTACACAGGCCTGGCCCCGCTCGTGCAGGACAGCAGCTCTTGGGTAACTGTGTCCAATGTTTGTAAACACAGGGCCGTGGTTTTATCACAGAATCTGGTAGATTCTGCCTCCCAAGAAAAACAGACTGACAAGTTAAATACATGTGGGGAGGGACCCAGGCAGAGAGGGTGTCAGGAAAGCCAGAAGCTCAGCAGAAAGGGTAGGGACAGGTGAAAAGTCCCGTGCTGGGAGAATTGAGCCAGAAGGCCCCGGAGCACAGGCCGTGTGCCCAGTCAGGCCTCTCTTGCCTGCATCTGGGGTCTCCATCATGTCCACCATCACGTGGAGCCCAGTGTGTGCCAGAGGCCACCCAGGGCTCTCAGACTATCAGGGGAGGGAAAGGCAGCAGCTCCACCTACCTGAGCTCCCAGGCTAACTGGAAGACTGGATTCAGCAGGCACAAATCACACACCCAAGAGGAGGGATTAGCCTGGGACTCAGAGGACCAGGCACAGCCTGGGGGATGGGAGGAGGGGTGTTCGTATAGCCCACCTGTTGATCCTTTCTGGGACTTCTTGAGACCAGGCCCTGGCAGTAATTCCACTGAAGTGCTTTAGGCATTTCCAGAAATCCAGCGTTCTTCCCTGGGCAGCGCCTACCAGGGAAAAGCCTGCAAGCCCTGGTGCCTGGCCCTCTCCTGGCCTGGAAAGAGGAAGAGAGGGAGGATGTGGACTCGCCAACTGATGTGATGGGCAGGGGCGTGTGCTGGGCACCGTGCCTGCTACACAGGGGCACCCCTGGCAAGAGGAGGGGCTGCTCCCCACCGTCGCATGGCCTTCCCCAACCCTCAGGGCCGACAGAGGCCTTCTAAGGCCTGACCCCCTGACTCTGTGCCGGGGCCTGCGGAGGGGGCTCATCACCTGGAGAGCACAGCTCTACTTACTTCTTTCATGCCTATTACGATTTCCTAATACTATAATGATGTGGAGATTACTTGTATAATCTTAAAAGGTCGTTAGAAATATGAGAAACCAGAAACGAGTCTTCTGCTTTTACCTCCCCCCAAATGCCAGGAGGCAGGTGTGTTGCCGTAAACTGACCTGGGCCAGGATGGGCAGGAGGGGTGGGCACAGAGAACCAGGGGTAGATGCTCCTGGAAGACCATGAAGGGCACAGGGTGAGCGGGCAGAGAGGGATCTCTGCACACACACACACACACACACACTCTCTCTCTCTCTACCCCATCCCTGCCTCCTAACCCCATATCCTCCCAGCTGTGACTCCTCCCTGGATGGGATTCGGTGTGTTCTGAGCTGTCATTAGCTCCAGGCATCTGGGGTTTCCATTTCATTTCCCTCTTTACCTGGGTAACTAAACTGATTGTACTCCTGGCTCTGGTTCACTAATTCTTGCAAATCCTTTAAAACTATTGATTTATTTGCTGGGACTGTGGCTCTCAGAATTCTTGGGAAATAATGGCTTTTACTGAAGCAGGAGGGGGAGACCTGTGTTTTTGCCTCTCCCTGTGGCTCTCTCCTGCCTGCCCTCATCCCTGGTTTCCCCGCATCTCTTTCCACTCCTTCTCTGAGCCCGTCACCCGGCGCAGGCGCTGACTTTCCCAAAGCCGTAGCTGGCCAGATCTTGGCAAGATTAGGTCTCTAGGAAGAACATAATGAAGCAAGGTTTCGTGGGACACAGCACATGAGAATTTAGGCTCTGGGTTTGTGTCTGTGGCTGTCGGGCTCCTCATCCGTATGGAAGAATACCGTGTCCTCATCCGGGTCCCTGTGGCTCTTCTATTTCCACAGCACACCGCTCTTGTGGGTCTGTAGCTTCGGATGCAGAAGCCCTGGGCTGCTCTCTCAGCCACTTCCCAGCCAGCCCCTCCCCACACCCAACAGCAGCTGTTCACCCAATTCCCCAGGATCCCCAGTAGAGGCCAGTCAGCCAGGGCCTCTGAATGGAAAGAGAGTAGGAGATGGTCTCATGGTAGGTGCAGAGCCAGCCACTCCTGGAACCCAGGGCTGCCTGCTGGCTCAGAATAGAGGGCAATAGGCCCCCAGGGGAGACTGCAAGCATGTAGGACCCCAGGGGAACTGTCTCTGTGATGGGTCCAGCTGCACTGCCTCCATTCCTGCCACAATTCCCAGCCTCGTTCCCCAGCCTCCAATAAATACCTTTCTGCTTCGCTGTCAGAGCTGGGTCCTGTGGCTGGCATCCCAGGCCCTGACTGGGACAGATATATGGATATGTCAGGCCTATAATAAATGCCACTATGGCAGAGCCTGCCAGGGCCCTGGGGGAGCATAGCTTTGCACGTTCATCACAAACACCATGGTCGCCACTGTCTTTGCACTCCTTCCTGGAACTTCAAAGTGCAGGGCCAGAGCACCCACCCAGCAGAGCCCAGGCCTTATGGCCCCATGCCAGCTACCAGGGAGCTACCTCCCCTGGCTCCCACAGTGACAGGGGCCCAGATCCCCCCATCTTGGGATTGTCCGCAGTAGGAAGGGCTTCCAATGCTGAGCAGCCAAACTCACCTCTGTCCGCCCTAGTGGCTACTTTCCCAGCAGACTGTGAGCTCCTTGGCACAGACAGTGGCTTCCTCTTCATGGCCCAGGCCTGGCATGAAGGAGGCCTGTATATGTGCACTGAGGTGCTGAGCTAGTCAATTCAAAGTGACACGCCCACCTCCTATGTGTCTGGTTCTCCACCAGAGACAACCAGCAGTCACCCCACAGCCCTGCACTTCCTGGCCCCACTTCCGGCCCCCGGTTCTGGCCACCCACCCCTCCTTCCTCAGAAGGCCTCTAGCACCACAGCTGACCGTCCCTGCAGCTCCCTCGTCCGGCTCCTTGCTGTGGGGGTCTGTGTCCACACTGAGCTGCATGCTCGCCCCAGATGGGAGCTGTCTTGCTCACCTCTTGCCCCGCTCCTCTGCACCTCTCACCCCACCCCAGCTCTGGGCATCAGCCCAGTGCCCTGTGCCTTGCAGGCACCTGATGATATGCTTTGGGTGCTTGCCTGTGGCCTGGGAAATTCAGAGGAGGGATCAGAATGGGCTGGAATGGCAGGGGCAGCCCAGAAGAAGGGAGCTCATGATGGTGTAAGAAAGAAACCCCAGGCCAGGGGAGAATGGGAGGTGGGCCCATGCGTGCAGGGTCAGGCCACTAGCAACTGCTTTCCAGCAGTCTTCTCAGTGTTGGAGACAAACCTGATGCTCTCAGCCTCCCTCGTGAAATCCACCAGGGGTCCCCAGCCTCCTGTCGGAAAAAGATGAGGGGTTTATTTGCTTGGTTCACCATCAGATACAGATCTGCCTTGATCAGCAGCTTTTCCCTCTGCTTCTCACATGCACAGGACTTGTGCTCACACACACACACACACACACACACACACACACACACACAAGGGCTCAGACACACACCCATGCCACATGCTGTCTCTCACACACAGGCACAGACACACCACATGCACTGTGCACATGAGGTCACACACACACCCCCATGCTCACACACACACACACAAGCACATACACAGGGGTGCATGCACATGCCAACACCACATGCTTGTATGTACATACACGCACAGGCACGTACACACCCCACACCACATGCTCTCCCTCTCTATCACATACACACACACACAAGCACCTTCACAGGGATGCATACACACCCCCACACCACATGCTCACATACACATATGCACACATAAAGGCCCATACACACACACACTCATGCCACATGCTCACACACACACATCCCTACATGGGCACATTCACAGGGGTACAAACACACCCCACACCACATGCTGTCCCTCTCAGACACACACACGGGCACGGGCACATTCACAGGGGTGCATATGCACCCCCACGCCACATGTTCACATACATATATGCACACATAAGGGCACATACACTCATGCCACATGCTAACACATACATGGGCACACACACGGGTGTGTACACACACACATACACACTCCTACATGGGCATCACACAGGGGTGCGTACAAACCCATACCACATGCTCACACACACACACACTCACACACACACACCCCTACACAGGTACATACACAGGGGTGCATGCACACGCCCTCCCACATGCTTGCACACACATGTTCACACCCACACCTTTGTACCCACCACATGCTTGAGCACATATGTAGAAACATGTGCATGCACACACAGCCACACATGCACACAGCACATGCCAACCACACCAGTGGCCTTCAGTGCCTAACAAGACCCTCTTACACCTCAGCCTGTGCGTTCACATCTCGCCCCTGCAGCCAGCTGGGTCTCTCCCGCTCACCTTTTGATTCTTCCCTTGACCATCGCCTTCGCTGTGGATGGCCTCGTCAGCTCTGTCAGGCAGAACCAACCATCCCCTCCTCAGCACCACCTCCACCCAGCACCCTCCCAGGTCAGACTCCTCTCACAGGGCACTCCAGGCACACACACCCTCTGTGACTGTGTCTCCCACTAAACTGTGAGCTCCCCCAGCTCTGCACACATGTCGATTTCCATGTGACCCCAGCACCACCACCATGCCGCTGCCAGTGCCCAGCTCACAGGAAACAGCAATTTAATGAATAAAGGGGCCAAACAGACACACGCCATTTGAGGCTCCCAGAACTCGGGGTCTGAGTCTGCCTCTGAAAGAGGACGTCAGTGCGCCAGCCTCACTTGGTGGTGGACACGGTCAGCTGCTCCAGGGCACCCCTCATCTCTATAGCACTCCCCTGGCATTCTGCCCTGACCCCAGGGCACCCAGAGCTCTCCGAGGTGCTGAACTTGGCTCTTGCGTCTGGCCCCAACTATCTGTCCTGTCTTTTTCAGTCTCTCCAGCCAAGAACCACCTCATCTTCCAAGAGCCCACCCTCCAATGGAAAATGAGCAGCACCTCTAAATAAATAACGCTATAGATAGAACACAGTTCTTCCACATGAAGACATGGAGGGCTATGAGCACAGGGGGAAGAGTGAGACCCACCCACCCTCACCCCCATCCTAGACATTGGATTCAGCTCCGTTTCTGGGCCCAGACTCGAGTCTCTTCCTCTTTTGGCCCTGAGGACCAAGGCACCTCAGGACACCCCCCTCCCTGGTAACAAGTTCTACCTCCTGGTGGGGGCAACTGCCTCACAAAAGGATGGTAGGGCCACCCCGCCCCTAAATGCCTGGCCGTCTGGCTGCTCCCATTTGCCTTGGCCCCTCACCTGGCCTTCCCACTGCCCACCTTCAGGCTTCCAGGCCCCACAGAGCTCTTCCAGGTCCTGCCTGGAGTCCCCTGGATGTTTCATTCCCCCACAAAGTCCTCTCCACCTCCACCTCCAGCTCCAGCTACTGTAGAGCTCCTCACACCACTGGCCTTGACCCTATTTCTCACCCAAGTCTCCCAAGACCTGACCTTCTCCCAAGGTCTCTCAGCCCTGCCCCCCCATGACATGTTCTTCCTCTCCTGCTCAGAATATTCCCATCACCCCTCAGCTTCCATCCTCCAAGCAGGGGAAGGAGCCAAGTGGTAGCCTTTTTTCTGGAGGCAGGAAGATCTGCGTGCTGCTAGTGTCAGCCAACCCAGGGCACTTTCTCCAGCTGCAGCCACAGAGTTTGCCCATGGCCTTCCCTGCTCAGCCCAGGACCCACCCCAACCTCTGCAGTGCCCACCCTCTGGCCAGGTTCCTTGAACTGGGGATGGGGTTCTGACACCTTGCCCCCTGCCCTCCTCTGTTCCTTCCTAAACAAGAGACCATACCCTTTGACTCCTACTCTGAGCCCACAAGGCAAGATCTGTCCATGAAGATGATCCGTTCCTGGCTTTTGTTTGGGTAGATCTTATGATCTGGACAGCCAGGACCCAAAGCCTGGAGAGAATCCTGTTCTGCAGAGTGGCCTCAAGGGCTCCAAGCTGCACCTGTGCTCAGCGGCTGCTGGGGTGGTCAGTTCTTCCCAGGAAGGCCATTTAAGGCTCTTCAAAGCCATTGGAGCTGAACAGAATAATTAAATCTCTCCCCAAGGAAGCCTAAATCATTAATGTGCCAATGCTTTAGCAACTGTAGATTGCATACGAATTGCAGGGTTATCGCCATCATTAGCACTGATGTTGCCTGAAGTTAGAGGGGCTTGACTTTTATATTCCGTCCGTCTGATTCCACACAACTGTGGTATTTTAAATAGCTCCAGTGGATCACATTTGGGGGAATGTGATCTAACCCCCTAGCACACATCTGCATGTGGTCTGTAACCCACAATGAGTTCTAACCAGAAAGGAACTTTTGTGCAAAGCATGGTCCCATGTGCTCAGAGGGCCAGAGAGACAAGCCCTCCAGAAGATCATAAACTAGAAAGGAGAAAGGCAGACAGACAGACAGACATTCCTCTGTAATAAGGCAGCCAGGGGTCTCTACTGCAATGGAGGCACCAAGTCTCATGGGACAGCAGGAGAGGGTGAAGTTAATGCCAACTGGGGGACTCTGTAAAAATTCTTGGAGGATGGAATTTAAAGTGAGGCTTACAGCCAGGCATGGAGGCTCATACCTGTAATCCCAATGCTTTGGGAAGCTGAGGTGGGAGAGTCGTTTGAAGTCAGGAGTTTGAGACCAGCCTGAGCAACATGGCGAGACCCTGTCTCTACAAAAAAGTAATAAGGTGAGGCTTAAGGAACGGGTAGGACCATAGGAAGCAAGCGCAGGGGGAGACTTGGCCAAGGGGGGCAGAAAGAGAAACATTAAAGTGAAGGAACAGGATGAACTGGGTGTGACTTAGAGAGAGCTGGGGATCTGTGGAACGTGAATAGCATACGAAGCTGTGAGCACAGGTCAGGTCAGGTCATAGAAGCCTGCAAGAGCTCACGGTGAGGAGTTTGGAAATAAGGGATCAAGTCAGTCCTTGGTCTGGTGGACCCGATGCTGAAAGAGCCCTCGCTGGAGGTCACAGGACGGCTCCAGTGTGGTGAGCCTGTGACTAGATGTAGCTCTCCCAGTCACGCTACCTACAGCCCAAGCTACCTTTGGTCAGTCCTTGGGCCTAAGGGACAGGGGCACAAACCCTGGGAAAGAGAAGGGAATGTTTCTGTTAGTTTTATGATTATTTCAAAAAATGTTAAGGAGAAAAATGGAAGTGAATTTTCTGTCATCTTAGAGGGCATGAGAATGTTCCAGCTGGAAGGCAGTCTTCATTCCCACCCGCACCCACTGGTGTGCAGCCCTGGCTTAGGGGCTGCAGGCAGAGAGAACCTTTGGGGGCCAGATATCACCGCTCAATAAATAGGTCTCGTCACCAGTGTCGGTCAGTTTGGAAACAGCAGGCTGGTAGGTGAGGCTGAAACTGTTCCTAGGACTTTGACTCCCTTTTAGATAAATGGCAGAATTCCCATTTGGACAACAGGAAAGCCAGAAGGGCTCCTCCTTACTAAAACTCTAAGTCCAGGCAAGAAGTCAGAGTCTTTCCTGGTTCCTAGGAGGGTTTGCCTGCATGGGGGCTCAGGTGTCACACCTCCGACTCAGGCTGGCCGAGCCATCCACGGGTGCCGCCCACAGGTGGTTTCATTTCGTTTCACCTGGAAGCCGGAGCCTGCTCTTGGCCTTCAGGGTTCCTTCTGAGGCCAACTCTTCTTTGGAAAAGAAGTAGGGGAAGAAATGCATATCTGATCAGACCACGGAGGCAGGGCAGCATTCTGCTGGGGAAGCGCGTGGAGCAGCCCCAGCATGCTCTGTTTGCGTAATGCCCCTATTTGTCCCCACAGTGTCAGCGTGTGTCAGGCTCCCCGCTCCTGGATGAATTACCCTCTGGGCCTGCATGACATTGTCTTCGCTGGGCTTTCTAAGTATATTTCACAACTGCTCTGAGTTAATAATTTTTTCAGGTCCTTTATCAAATAGGTGTCATACATACCAATGGGATGGGGAGCATTTATCACCTAGCTGGGTTCTTACTTGAGCTCTGAAAAAAATTATTTGGCCGTACAACCTTTCTCAAGGCTCTGAGGTAATGGACTTCTCTGCTGCAAAGCCACTGAAATTCTTTGCCTTTGAATATTTGACATCTCTTCCTCTTTATTACCATCTCAGACAGCCCTTATAGTCCAGCTGGAACGAGCCCATTCGTCTCTGACAAATAACTTGTGTCGTTTGGTGAAAAATATGCAGAAATTTGGCTGCAACTTCATCTCCAGCCTTGGTTCTGTTTGTGGCCTCACTCTCCTCTAAGCAAAGCATCCAGCCCCAGGAAGAGCCTCCTCAAGTCCCCATTCCTTCATGCCACTTGCAGCTGCATCCACAGAGCCATTTTTACACCAACCACTTATAATAAATGGGGTTTGAGACAGGGCTTGTTAGAGGGACTATCTGGTCCATAACTTGAGGATGAGAATTGAATGTGAGCCATGACCTCAAGAAGCTTTGCTTGCTTTCACTCACTCTCCAGGGACCCGTGCCACCACCACCATATGAACGAGCCTGGGCTAGCCTATTGGAGCATGAGAGACCACGTGGAGCAGAAATGAGCTGTTCCAGATGAGCCATTTAGACCAGCCAGTCTCTGCCAACATCAGCCAGGCCTGACCTAGATCGGCTGAGCGTAGCCCAAACTGCCAAACCAGAGTCACAGTTTAATAAGTGCTCATAGCAGCATTGTTTACAATAGCAAAATGGTGGCAGCAAAGTGTCCATCAAAGGATGAATGGTTAAACAATATATAGTATCGGCATACAGTGGAATATTAGCCAGCCTTAAAAAGGAAGGAAATACTGATGCATGCTGCCATGTGGGTGAACCTTAGGACATTATGCTAGTTGAAATAAAGCCACTCACAGAAGGACAAATATTGCATAATTACACTTATAAGAGGATCTAAAATAGTCAAACTCATAGAGACAGAAAGTAGAATGGTGGTTGCTGGGGCTGGCTTGAGGGAAGGCGGGGAGTTGTTTAATGGGTATGAAGTTTCCGTTCATGAAGATGAAAAGGATTCCAGAGGTCTGGACAACAGTGTGAATATACTTAACACTACTGAACTGGACACTTTAAAATGGGTACATTTTACACAACTTTAAAAAAAAAGAATTAGCTTTAAACTGAACTAGCAAAGGTGAAACCAACACAGGGAAACTTCCCTGAGCACTTGAGTCCATCATCTATTCATGCCTTGTGTATCAGTTAGCTCTTGCTGCTTAACAAACAATTCTAAAATTGAGTGACTCAAGATTGAGTGTTTTAACCACAGCCACTTATTTAGACTGTGATTCTGGTTTGGCAATTTGGGCTACACTTAGCTGATCTAGGTCAGGCTTGGCTGATGTTGGCAGAGACTGGCTGGTCTAAATGGCTCATCTGGGACAGCTCATTTCTACTCCACACGGTCTCTCATGCTCCAACAGGCTAGCCCAGGCTCGTTCCTATGGTGGTGGCAGCAGGGGTCCCTGGAGAGTGAGTGAAAGCAAGCAAAGCTTCTTGAGGCCATGGCTCACATTCACAGAGGGTCACTTCCACCACATTCTGTGTCCCAAAGCAAATCACAAAGCCAGCCAAGATTCAAAGGGTAGGGAAATCATCTCTACCTCTTAATGGGGGAAGTTACAAAGAATTATTGCCATCCTTCACACCGGCTATATATATGCCAGGCCCTGTGCTGAGTGTTGAAGATAAAAATATAAATAAAACACAGTCTAGTGCAAGAGGCAGACATGTAAATAAATAATTACAACTCCTAGTATGCTATAAAGAAGTGAGCACAGGTTGCTCTGCCAGCATGCGGAGGAGGGCCAAGGGCAGGGGGTGTGGGAGGAAGAGGGGAAAGGGGCAAAGAGGCCCGGGACAAAAATAACACTTTCCCTGGTGGTGAAGGATAAATACTGCTTGGCCAGATGGAGGAAGGGGAGGGAAGATCCAGGCAGAGAGGACGGAGACTTGGAGTGGGGACGTGTGTGGGGTGCAGGAGGCTTCGCTGGGGAGCAAAGGGCCCTCTGGGAGTGGAGGAGGAGCTGAGGGAATGGGGAGGCCTCTCAGAGAGCCTTGCTGCCCCTGCTCAGCCCTGAAGGATTTGTGTGAAGAAGTGGTTGTGGGGAGCTGCAGTGTGGAGGTGGCCTGGAGGGGGACAGGCTGGAAACAGGGAGACGTCCTCAGAGGCTGCCGCAGTGACTCAGGTGAAAGATGAGGGCCGCTCACTCGGGGTGCAGGAGTGCCCGGGGCTGGAGAGGCTGGATCCTGAAAGTTCTAGGAGGTAAAGAAGATGGGACTTGGTGTGATGAGATAGGGGAGGGATCCGGTAGAAGGCCTGTAGAATGCAGGTGGTGGACCGTATTCCACAGGAAGAGGAGCTCCGTGCTGGGCGCTGAGTTGAGCATCCTGGGCACGTGGGAGGAAGTGGGGAAAGAGACAAAGGGGCCCAGGACAAAAATCTGAGCATGGGGCAGCCACTTCCGTGAGTAAGGCCAAGACGTGCAGTCCCGCAGACACAGGCAGGCGCCCCACTCAAAGCCGAGGAGGCCCAAAAACAACCCCTGCTGTGGCCAACAGGGACGGATGCCGAGGCCAAGTCTTCACCCCACTGGCTGAGCTCCGCTGCCAGGGCACCACTCACCAGACCCCACCAAGCCTCCGTCCAGGGTGGGCCACAGGGTCTCTGAGCCACGTTCTCCCACAGAAACCTGGAGCAGCAGAAGATGCAGGGTGCCAGGTCCTTCTGGAACTCCACTCCTAAGACCCAGCCCCGAGGCCTGCAGACCTCGCCACACCTGGGAACAGGCCTTGTTGTTGGAAGGCCTCCCCAGATCCCACAGGACACCCGCACACCTCACTCGGAAGCTCCTCCGAGATCAGGGGGTGTGTCCTTTGCCAAGACATGGGGCAGGGAGGAGGGCAGCTTGTGCCCAGCGGGTCCTGGCGTCCACTTGCGGATTCTGGGTCTGCTGCCCTCCAACAGGCACAGCCTGGAAGCCTGAGCGCCTGTTCTGCCGGCTGGGCAGACAGTGGGCAGCAGCCCACACACACCTGCCGATTGATACTTGGAATGCACTTGGGGCCTGCTGGGAAAAGGAATCCCCTGGTGAGCACTTTCATAAATTGAAAAATTCTTCTGAGAGTGAATAATCTTTCCCAACTATTAAATCCAGATTTCTTCCAAGTGAGAGTCAGAGAACAGAAAGCACCTACATTAGGATGGGGACACCTGAGCCTCCGAGCACCTTCCAGGTCTGGCCCCGGAATTCCTGGAGCAGCAGGTGTCATGGGCCGGGGCTGGGGCTGCAGATAGAATCACTGCCAGGGCCTCAATTTGAAGGGAAGGTTTTCAGGAACCCTCAGGATGCCTCGGGGGACTTCAGGAAGGATCTACATGGGGCAAGCTCAGACCCGGAGCAAGCGGGGCGGGCCCAGAAGAAGTCGGCATTTGTGTGCTGTTGTGTCTTCAGGCCCCTAAGCACTGATTAACTCAGCAGGCATGTGGGGCCACATCTGTCAC
Organism: Cacajao melanocephalus; assembly: GCA_963573385.1. NCBI lineage: Eukaryota > Metazoa > Chordata > Mammalia > Primates > Pitheciidae > Cacajao > Cacajao melanocephalus. The sequence continues at coordinate 138,330 of CAUYLG010028139.1, forward strand.
TCTCTGCAGCCTCACACCCAGGGGGCTATAGAGCAAGTGTCTCTGCCCTTCTGTGCTAGAGGGAACGGAGGCCCAGAAAGCTGGGGTGGCTGGCCCAGGGTCACACGCCAATTAGTGGCAATGCTGGAAGAAGAACCAGGATCCAGGTCTTCAGAATCCCAGCCCGGAATGCTGTCCCCTCCCCTGCTGCTTCACTTGAAAAGGTGACATCATCTACCTGGCTCATGGTTTGGGCATTAATTCAACTGGTGACTCTTTCTGGAGACGCGTGTGCATGCAGCAGCTGAGGCTTATCCAGCCTGACCCCGCAGCTGGCCCTGCACTGTCTCCCCTGCACCTGGGCTGTCAGCTGGCGCCGCTGGACTCTCTGCCTTGTCTCCATCCCAAGCCTCTATCCACCACCTCCTACCCCGTCCCCCGGGTGACCTCATACCCTGGGCGTCCCACAGCCCCACCCCACAACCGATTTTGTTCCCTCGCTTCCTGATGTCCCACCACCAACCCCTCCAAAAACCTGTTAGTGGTCTCCGGGCCTCCCCATCCCCACTTCCTTCCTGCACTGAGCCCCACCGGCCCGCACACTCTTGTTTCTCTGTCCCGCTGCTGCTGTGTAATTCCAGCCTTCTCACTTCTCCCTTGGAAAGACCATCACCGTCAGCAGCACCGCACTCTGCCCGCTGCTGAACACTCCCTGTGTGCCCGCCACATGCTGTCTCATGGAGCCTTCAACAAATGCAGACCCCGAGGCTCTGGGGATGGGGGTCCCCTTTCCCAAGGTCACACAGCTGATAGAAGGCCAAGTGCAGGTTCACCCTCAGGTCTGGCTTGAAGGCACAACTCTCTGCACAGCGCTTTCCTGCCTCCCATCAGCCTCCCAAACCACTCCCCATTCTGCCTCTGTGTGGATTTGTCTGAAACCCAAGTCTAACCTCGCCACTCCCTGTCCAGAATCCCCTGTGGCTCCCTTGTGCCCCAGGATGAAGCTGGAGCTCCCAGGCATGACTGCCATGGTCTGGCCTCGCCCGCTACCTCATTGTGTTCCCTGTTGCCCGCGGCCCTTTTGTCCTCCTGCACCTGCCCTCTCGTGCTCCTGCACGCTCCCACTGGTGCTCTGAGCCTCTTGGTCTGTCTGTAGCACCCGCCCCGCTTGCTCCAGGTCTGAGCTTGCCCCATGTAGATCCTTCCTGAAGTCCCAGATGGAGCCTCCTTCCACACCCCTGGAGATGCTTTACTGTGACTCCAGACTCAGTGTGACTTGGAGTTGGTGAGGTCAGTGATTCTGCATTGCCCATGGCTCCCAGAGGGCAGGGCCCCCAACCCTGGTTCCTGGACATGCCTGTGGCACATTCTCCAGGAGCCCCTCCCACTGTCTTCCTTGGTCTTCAGCAGACCCCAGTGTGTCCTCGCCAGAAAGGGTCTACCTGGCAGTCAGGGAGCAGAAGCAGGATCCTCAGTCCCCAGATTGCAGATGCAGAAGCAGAGGCTCAGACAGGCAGAGGGGCTTGGCCAAACGTCAGAAGCAGGGCTGGGCCCAGGAAGGAGTCTTGGCAGGCAGCCGGCCCAGGCCCATGTGGACAGCGAAACTAATGAGGCCGGAGCAGGGGCGATGGCAGTGGGGCTGGAGAGCGGGGCTCAGTTCTTCAGGCCACCCTCTCCTATACACCTGCCAAGGGAAATCGCCTGGCCTGAAGACAGTCTAGGTCATTCTGGCCCAAGGATCAGGGCCTCTAACACACAGCTACCAGCAACATTAAGAGCAGTTGCCCAGGGGATCCCCGGGGCAGGCAGATGAGGCAAGGCTGTGGGGAGCAGTGGTTACCTGAAGGCCCTAACTTTTGTCAATGAAAGAGAGTGTGCAACCCCGACAGGGTGGCTGGCAGGCTCTTCCCTCCTTCTCCTTTCTAAGCCTTGGGGTGGGTCTGGGAGAAGCTTCTAACATCCCCAGGTCCGGAGCCCGCGGGCCTGGGCACTAACGTGCCAGCCCCAGGTGGCCGAGATACTGGGCACAGGTAGGTGCGCACAGGTGGGAGGCTCCGAGGCCACTTCCTGGGACCTGCTGGAATGCAAAGCAGACTCTGCCCAATGTCAAAGCCCCAGGAAGGGTGGGCATCCTGAGAGACTCTCCTGGGACATGGGAGGAGGTGCAGAGGGTCCCTGTCCCTTGCTTGCTTTCCCAAAAAGTCCCCACAAGCGTGAAACAAGGAGGCGCTTGCCAGGCCTCCTACGGCCCCCTCCTTTCTGGGGGTCTCCTCCCACGCCATGCCTGTGAGTGTCTAACATGAGGGACGCTGTTTTTGCAGGTTTTGTGGTTGTGATTCCTTTGAACCATATCCAGCCCATCTTACATCACAGTGCCATGCTTGACTTGGTCTCCAATACATCGGCACCCATTGGCATTTGGAGAACTTGCTCCGTAGTTCTATAACAGTTTTTAGCTGTCTGTGATAATGTATTCTCTATGTTTCCAATCGTCAGTATGGGAATCTCTCCCCCAGCCTTTCAGTTTCTGGGTTTGATTTTTTTTTTTTTATCATACTTGGTTTTTTTGCTTTCGGAAGTTGTGGTTCCTTTGGCTATGAGCCCCTCCCAGTGGCTGCTTGTTGATGCATTATGTGTGTGACTTCTTTTGACTGTCAGTGTTGAGCCAGTCTTGCCAAGAAACAGTATCAAGTATTTCCTATTTCTCTACTTCTTGAAAAAAAATTTAATTAAAAAAAACTCTTAATGGGAACCTGGCCCTGTCTGTCTTCTCTGTTCTGCAGAAATGTTGAAGGAATTGAACCAGCAACGCAGAGCGAAAGCGTTTACAGACCTGAAAATTGTTGTTGAAGGCAGAGAGTTTGAAGTCCACCAAAATGTTCTAGCTTCCTGCAGCTTGTATTTCAAGGACCTGATTCAAAGGTTTGCCTTCCTTCCAGCTGTGGTCGGGTCTGTTCCTTTGTAGGACGCTTTTGTGTCGCTTTTCTCTTCCCCTCTCTTGCAGGTTCCTGAAGCGTGACTCCCTGTCACAGAGCCAGTAGCCATCTCTCCTCCTCCTCCTCCCCCTCCCCGAGCCCTCTCACAAGCAGCCTCAGAGCAGCCACTGCCCCCAGCACCCGCCCCCACCCACAGCTTTGCTGGTCAGCAGGGGCCTCTGCCAGCAGTAGACAACCCCCGGCCCCACCCCTGAGATCCCAGGTTCTCAGTGGCTCACAAGCCCTCCCTGAGATTAGCAGGACTGTAGGCTGTATTTTAAGGGACCACTGCCCACTGCCCCACTGCGCCAGAGCAGGGTCCCCAGTGCCATCATCCCTGCTGTCGGTGTGAATAATGCCGGGAAAGCACATCGACCAGGCCGTCCCCACTGAGGAGCACACAATGCCCCTGGGGCCGCTTTTCCCCAACCCAAGTCAGGGAGAAGAGACTTGTAGCCAGAGCCTGAGCCACACTGCATGTCCCATCTTTGTACCCTGAGCCTAAACCGGCGCTGTGGGCACGCAGACCAGCTGTGTCCTAAACACGGTCTCTCTCAGCCTCTGCTCCCTCCCTCCTGCCTTCCGCCCCGGCTATTTCTACCTGAATGAGTCTTACTGGTGCATGAGCATCTTTTTTCTTTTCTTCATTATGTTGATTTTTTAATTTGTCTGCTTCATACCTTTGCAAAGAAGTCAGGGGCCACCTTCCAGCTCCGTAGTGAGGGAGAGCAGCCGGGGCCAGCCCAGGGTAACGCTCACGTTTCTCTCAGCCCTCAGCAGATTAACGCCGCTGCTCCTCTTGCCTTGCAGCCTCTCCGGGGCAGACGCTGAGCCGGGACTGTGCTCAGAGGGAGGACAGGACCTCTGCTTCCCCGTGCCATGTTTGGACTTGCCAACTAACCCCGGAGTGACTGTGTTTTGTTTCAGGATGGCTCCCTGGCTGGCGTCTCCTCTCTGATCCGTCCTTTCACATAGAGCCGAGCTGCCCTGTGGGGAGGCCCCACCTGGCCACATGCTGGCCCTCAGCCTTGCAGGAAGGGGCAGGCTCCTTGGGACTTCCCGTCTCTTGGACACCTTGGGTCTCCTGCCCCCGGGGCTTGGGCTCTCTCTGTCCAAGCACAGTGGTGAGGGGCATGTGGTCTCACCAGGCTGGGGAGGACTTTGTGCTGCCACTCTTGGCAAATCCTGGACAGCAGGGGCCCGTATCTGGCTGCCAGATCGCAGATGAGCGTCCTAGGGGGCTGACCTCTCCAAACGAGCTGGAGAGGACAGAGCAGGGCAGGTCAGTGCTAAGCAGCAGCCTGGTCCCCAGCTAGAATGTGGTGGGCGAGAGGAGTACGGGGCCCTCGATGGCTTTCAGAGACCACACATTGAAAGCCAAACTTGCACACAACAGAGAAGAGCATCCGCCAGGTGGGAACCTGTAGTGAAGGCTTCTTGGGCAGGCTGAGAAGAGGGAGGAAGAGCGTTCCAGGCAGCAGGGTGGGGCATGAGTGGAGAAGGGCGGGTAGGCCAGATGGCCCTCGCACAGACCCCATGCTAGGACCTGGGCATGGTCTGAGGTGAGGAACATCAAGAGCGGTGGGGAGGGGATGCCCACCCAAAGGTGGGAGAACAGTAGGATGTTTCTTGGTCGCCCTGGTCAGAAAGGACGGGGCTGGAGGAGGACAAGCCCCTTGGCAGGTAGGAGACCTGGGTCCTACACCTGACTCTGCCGCTTGTCCTGTGACCTCAAGCTGGTCACGTCCTCTCCTGTGCCCTGGGCTTTCTCATCTATAAATCAGGAAATTGGTTCAAATGACGCCCAGGTCTCCTTCCAGCTCTACCACCTGGGCAGAGGATGGGCAGGGCCAGGATGGAGAGGCTTCTCAAGTGCCAGCACCAGGACCCAAGAAGGTGAGGTGTCACCGGCATGAGAGGCGACAGGGAGGAGAGCAGGTCCATAGGCCAGTGTCGGGAGAGCTAGGGAGATGAGCACTTGAGCTGAGCAGCCTGATGGACACTCAGGTCCCCAGGTTGGGCTGCCTGTAGGCAGCCAGGCACGTGGATTTGAACCCAGAAAGGTCCGAGGTCTGTAGTGACGGGGCTGAGGTGCCTTCAGCGTACAGGAGGATCACACAGGAAAAAGGAGAGGAGGCCAAAGCCAAGCCCAGAGTGCCCTGCGGCTGAAAGTCACCATGTTAGTTTGCAGCCACAGAGCACACACGACCATTGGCACTGATGAGTGAAAACAAGTGCCTTCTCAGGAGGAAAGCTGAGTCTTCATAGGGAGATGGTTTCCTTTCCCGCCACGTAAAGTCATAGAGAATTTCACATTCTTGGCGGTCAGAGAGAAGCCGATGTCACCATGTCTTTTCATTCCCCTTCACATCTGTGACCCTGGAGACTTACTGTGCAGCGGCTGGACTGGCCCAGTGCAGAGCCAAGGCCCTGCCCTCTGACCCCAGGCAGGGGCGTCCCCCTCAGGCAGCTGCACTCTTGTAAGGACAGGGAGTAGGGACCATCTCCGGGACCTCTGTCGTGGGGCAGACCTCCGTGGGAGTCAACATTGACCCCTCCTGGATGAGCCCTACCAGGGCCAGGTGACTCCTCCCTGCTGTCCCCGCACCTCCAGGTTTGGAGGCTCAGGCTAGACTCCCACCACCAGCCCGAGACAGGTGACATGTCCACCACTGTAGCCCCAGGGAGGACATTGACCCAGCCCCCAAGCCCTTGCCAGACCCAACCCCAGTGCAGACGCCCTCCCCTGGAGCCACAGGACGGACACATGGGAATTCAAATCATTCACTCACTCCTCACTCAGCAAACACACAGGAGCCCCTCCTGGTGCTGGGGCTCATGCCCAACACCAGCCGAGCCCACAGTCTGGTGGGGACATGCTGTAGACAGGCAAGGAGACGAGTGGAGGTGGCACTTCAGAGACTGGTGGGCCAAGGGCTGGGCTGTGGGGGTGGAGCATTCAGGGGGGCTCCTTGGAGAGATGGCATCTGGTGTGGGTTATGAAGAACGGGCATTGGCTGGGCAGACAAGTGGGGAAGAGCAAGTTCGAAAGGCAGGAGTGGGTGTGCGGCCCCACAGTTGACTCCACATTGCTGCAGGGCCAGGCATGAGGGTGGCTTGCAGGGGACGTGGCTGGAGGGAGGCTGGACCTGGGTCACAGGAGGCTGGGAGTGTTGCAACCAGATGTGTGTTTTGTAAAAATGACAGCCAGGCTGCGAGCAGGAGAGCTGGGTCTCAGTGTCCTCTCCCAGCCGGCGGCCGAGTCCCTTTGGGCTCAGCTGCCCCCCGTGGCTGTGCAGAAGGGTCCCAGCAAAGTCCTGCCCAGAGCCCCACAACCTTCACCCTCTTCCCTGAGCAGCTGGCATGTGTGGGTGGCAGCACATACCACCTTGCTTGGTAGAGTGGGCAGGTGTGGCTTGGAAGCCAGATATTGGGACTCCCATGTCTCATCTTGGATACTGGCACAATGGCATGAGCCACATCTGTCATCAAGTTATCAAGGGTGGGCCTGAGCCACACAAATCCTCAAGACCCAGGGAGTCTCATGCATGCCCATGAGTGTGTCCTGCAGCTGGTGACATGCCCAGGTGTCCTTTCGTGGGCAGGTTCCTCTCTTCTGAGCAGAGCTGGGTCCCAGCCACCTGCCCCGTGCCCGTCGCTCACCACCACTGCCCATGGATTCCTCCCATTGCTCCAGACAGCGCCCAGTTCCAACTTGCAAAATGAAAACACCTGACGTCTGAGGTGCGTGCGGGTGGATGAGGGCCTCCGTCCTGACATCTGGAAGGGCATTTCTAATCCTGGATGAGCCCGTGGCTAATGGTGGGATTGCAGACATCCTGGTAGTTGGGCCCAGCCATTCCTCTGCTGAGCAGAGGCTGCATCCCAGACTCTGGCCTCTCCTGGGCGCCCTACCCCCGGAAGGAGGTGACTCCGGGAAGCCCTAGTCTTCTGACAGACCCCATGGGCCCGTGTGGCTGGGCAGCACCAGCCTGCCCCTCACTCCACACCCCATGCCCCTGCGTCAGCTTCATAGAGAAGGTTAGCACTGCCCATCTGCCCTGCTGCAGTCCCTCCAAAGCCACGTCGTGACCTGATGGGCCAGCAGCACCCCAAGCCACTCACTCCATGGGGCCCTGTAGGACAGGACAAGTTATGGCTCAGGGCAGGGATAGAACAGCCACCTGTGGAGGACAGAGCCCCTTGTCAGTGACCAGAGTCACCCGTCACAGGGGTGTCACCTCTGGGCTCCCTGCTCAGATGGAAGAGGCTTAAGGAGCACTGGAGTCCAATCCCAAGACAGTCTGGTGTCCAGGGATAGAGAGGTGCCCCCACCCTCTCACAGCTCTCTAGGCCACGCACACAGGCCTGTGTAGATGAGAACCATGTGTGTCGGTAAGAGGCACAGGCCTCACCCTCTGGGGCCTCGCCTCCTCCAGATCTTGAGCTCAGATTCTGACAGAGCCCCCATCACATTCCCCTGTGCTTCTGCAGCCATTCCCAAGCCTGATCTGCCCAGCAGCCCCTCCACCCTGCAGGTGGCCCTCACAAGGGACCAGGAGGAACAGAGCCATAGCCATGCCTTCTGTGGCCAGGGTTTCTCCCCAGTCTAGACAGCACCTGCGATGCTGTATGGCAGCTGCACCCCTCCTCCTGTGCCTGGTTGCCAGGACCCACTCCCTGGCTCAGACTGTGGGCAAGACAGGGAGCACCCCTCAGGGCAGCCATGCAGGTCCCATTGCACCTGTCACTCCAGCCATGGACTGTCCCTCTGCCCAGCACCCCTCCCACCAGGTGACTCCATGGTTCCTAGTGTCAGTGCATATGTGTGCATGTGTGTGTATATGCGTATGTGTGCATATGTGTGTGTACATGTGCGTGTGTGCATGTGTGTGTGCATATCCATATGTGCACGTGTGTGTGCCTGTGTGTGTGCTCACACATCCTGAAGTCTGAAGTCTCCCTGGGCTCAGCCCTCCACTGGCTTTGAGCTCCTGTGCCTGAGGACTCCTGGGTACACAAGTGGGCTGGCCAGAGGTGGAGGCAGCAGTGACCAGAGGCCTTGGGAGAAAGCTGTGGCCCAGTGTGACCTCCGCAGGACACGAAGGGCAGGTGGAGGAGAGGCCAGACAGCGGCTGGTAGGAATGAAGGCCCAGGCAGTGAAGACAGGAGTACAGGGTTGACCAGATGGCGCTGGGGCCAGGGGTGTTGAGGATTTCTGTGATTTTAAGTGATCACATAGTGAATTATTTTTGCACTTAACAAAGCCACCGAGGCATGGACATCCATCCTGACAGCAGAAAACGAGGTGTGTTAAGTCACTTTAGGAGTCACTCTGTGTGGGGGGGTTTGGAGGGGCCTCTGTGGAGCTGGCACCTTGCCCCCTCTGCCTTCTCGGCTGGCCCAGGGTTTGGAGGCAGAGGCCCCCTGGGGTCCTGGTCGGATAAGCCGTTGCGTGGGGAAGCCCAGCATGGCCGCCCTGGGAGGGAGCCTGGACGCCAGCTTGGCAGCCGGATGACAGTGCCACCCACCCTTCTCCCGGCTATGACAGTGCTTCAGAGGCCCTGGGAGGCCAGTGCCTAACCTGAGAGAATGTCGCTCTAATGGTGGAATTTCAGGTATTGCCACGTAGAGAAGAGTCTCGTGGGAAGGGCATTTTCCAGCCTCTGTCACATAAAATCTCCATGGGAATTCAGACGTCATCTAGTTCCACCCTCTTGTTTTGCAGAAGAGGAGGCTGAGGGCCCGGGAGGCCAAGGCTGCCCACCTGTGGGTGGCAGAGCCCGGGCACCCAGCCCCCCCAGCTCCCTGCCCCGTGCTCTTTCCGCCCGCTCGCCCACCCACCCGGCAGCCGGCCTCTCTGCGGCCAGCCTGCTCGCTTACTGGACACCTTCACAGCCCCACCGCCAGCCACAAGCGCACGCAAGGGACCCGTCACAAGCATCTTGCCCTGTGGCCTCCTCGGAAGTGAGTGAGTGGACCACAGAGGTCGTTTCCCAGACACGTGGCCAAGCCCAGCCTCAGGCAGGACCTGGGCTCAGGGCGGGAAGCAGGGCTGGTCGGAGCAGCCAGGACGGGGTAGCCAAGCCAAGGCCTGAGAAACTGCCTCCAGACTCCCAGCGCGCCGGGTGTTTTCCTCCTGCCGTCACTTCTGTATCAGTGTCACTCTCGCTTCATCTTATCTGTTTCCTTCCAGGTCCAGCTTTAGGGGCAGCTGCCAGGCCTTAGGAGCCTTTGCAATGGTTTTGTATTCCTGTAGACACCAGATATAAACAGAGTGATATATTTGTGTCCCTCCCCTACTCCCCCCAGTTCCCAAGCCCGATGCACACTCTACACACAGGCCACTCTGACCTCTGACCCCGTGTTCCATGTGGCAGGAGGGCCCCACCCCGGGCCAGGTCCCAGGTCATGGCTGCTGGCTGTCTGTGGCGGAAGTCCTTGGTTGTTTCCTCTCCCCTCCTCCCGGCTCTGACCATTCTGTCCGTCTATCTCGTCTTGTCAGTTTCAAAGCAATGTCATGAAGGGCTTCCTTCCCATGCCTAAAAGGAAACAATATGTTTTTGGTAAGAGGTGGGGTTGGAGGGGGTTCTGGGGCAACTTGGGGCCCTCAGTCTTGAGGCGATCAGAGCATATCTCTGGATTGGCTGGGATCACAGCCAGTTGGGAGCCTCCCAAGCCTCGGTCACATGGGAGAATCTGCCACCCAAGGCAGGCAGGGCCAGGCTGGGATGCGTTGGTCTGCTTTGGTGGAGATGCCAGGGCCAGCAGTGGGCAGAACCGTATTGTTTCCCTTTGAGGCCAGTCCTGGTCCTCGTCCCCATCCATAGCTCATGCTTTTTGATTTGCATCTTTTTTTGCATGGACATGCCGAGTAGTGATAAGCAGGGTTTTCTGTTCTTTTGGGCATCTCTGGTCAGACTCTTCTTTTTCAGATCCCGTGTCAGAGCGTTAGGTTCAGGTGTGTCATTGCTGTGTCCTTTGAGTCCTAAAACCAAGGGCGTGACCAAGGTGTGCAGGGAGACCTAGCCCTGTGAGGAAGCGGCACGGTGGCCGCAGGGCGGCGGGTAAGGACGCCCTGGTCTCTGTGCCTAGGTCCGTGCAAGACAGCGGCCAGGGCGGCCGGGAGAAGCTGGAGCTGGTCCTGTCGAACCTGCAGGCAGATGTCCTGGAGTTACTGCTGGAGTTTGTCTACACCGGCTCCCTGGTCATCGACTCGGCCAATGCCAAGACCCTGCTGGAGGCGGCCAGCAAGTTCCAGTTCCACACCTTCTGCAAAGTCTGTGTGTCCTTTCTCGGTGAGCCCAGGGCCACATGTGTCGCTTGAGGGGAAGAGTGCAGATGGGTGGAGAACTCGAAACAGCAAGGACAGAGCGGGGAGGGCTGTGTGTGCACGGCCGAAGCTCCCTCTCATGTGGCTGGGTTTGGCAGGGCTATTTTAAGAGGGTAATTCAGATAACCACCTGCAAAGGCCCTCTTTCCCTGGCATGGAATGAAGGGGACTCCGTGTCATTTCTCTGTAGGTGGAAGAGGCACACTGTGCCCCTCCAGGCCTCATGAGAACAAATGGCACCACGAGGCCTGTGCATGTGCTCTGCTTATGGGGAGAGGCCATGGCCCTGGCCTCACAGCCCCATTCTCTAGACCCCGAACAAAGCAGCCCAAACTTGGTTTCCCTTCACTTTATTCATACCTGGGCTGCCCCAGATGCCTGCACAGGTCTAGACATCTGAACTGTCCTTTGAGTACCCAGATCTGCTGCCCAGGATGGGGACTGAGTATCAGGAGTTCCCAGGGGGTCCCTGACCCAAACAACATGCTGCCTTTACACTAGATGCTCCCCCATGTGGGCGACAGCAAGGTGAGGGAGGGACAAAGACGAAAGCCCCCAAAGAACCAGTGGTGGCCAGGCACAGTGGCTCACGCCTGTAATCCCAGCACTTTGGGAGGCTGAGGCGGGTGGATCACCTGAGGTCAGGAGCTTGAGACCAGCCTGGCCAACATGGGGAAACCCCATCTCTACTAAAAATATATAAATAAGCTGGACATGGTGGTGCGTGCCTGTAGTCCCAGCTACTTGGGAGGCTGAGGCAGGAGAATCACTTGAACCCTGGAGGCGGAGGTTGCAGTAAGCCAGGATTGTGCTACTCACTGCACTCCAAGCCCAGGAGACAGAGCGAGGCTCCATCTCAAAAATAAAAAAAAGAACCAGTGGGCTAGGGTGTGGAGTGCAGAGAGAAAGCCAGAGTTCAGCCTAGAGCTGGGCAGATCTGTGACGACAGAGTAGCACCGAGCATTCTGGAAGTGCCGGGAGCCATGGCAGCAGTTAGGCTTGCCCACGAATGGGCCTCCAAGAACCCAGACACATCTGAGCTAGAAGAACCACCAGCATGAAGGGGGAAGAGTGTGAGGCCCTGGGAGGGACTGTATTGGGTAAACAGGATACAGAGATGGCTCCCACCCTGAACTTAGCCACTAAGCCCAGGAGAGCTAGCCAGGAGGACCCCAGATCCCAGTGGGTCACATTGGGTGCAGCAGAAGACTGTGCAAAAAGGTGGGACGTGCACGAGGGGTGCTGCTGCTGACACAGCTGAGTGAAGGCATCTGGGGCCACAGACATGCCTGGCACCACCTGGAAGATGCTGTAAGCCTCAGTGCCACCCTCGACCTCAGCGGCAGTGTGACTCCTGACCCCAGCCCGGGCCCAGGCTCCAAGCAGGGCTCTTGCACTTCAGGCCTCCCAGTCACAGTCCTTCTGCCAGGATCTGTGCACTCAGAGGGAGGCCCCCAGGAGTCAGCATAAGATGGGGTAGGGGAGAACCCGGGAGAAGGATTGAAGGCTCCAGACACCCGGGAAGGGGACCTACAGGGACTCTGGATGCTGGAGGCAGGGTCCCCAGGATGTGGGCTCAGAGAGGGATCCAGGGTAATGGCAATGGAAACAGGTGGCGATGGCTTCCAGGGCCCTTGGGTCAGTGGTCCTGTGCTCTCACCCCCAGAGAAGCAGCTGACAGCCAGCAACTGCCTGGGCGTGCTGGCCATGGCAGAAGCCATGCAGTGCAGCGAGCTCTACCACATGGCCAAGGCCTTCGCGCTGCAGATCTTCCCCGAGGTGGCCGCCCAGGAGGAGATCCTCAGCATCTCCAAGGACGACTTCATCGCCTATGTCTCCAACGACAGCCTCAACACCAAGGCCGAGGAGCTGGTGTACGAGACGGTCATCAAGTGGATCAAGAAGGACCCCGCGACACGCACACAGGTGGGGCCTGGCCCACCCGCACCCCTTCTCTCTGGGTTTGGGGTCCCCCTGCAGCAATGGGATCTGCAGCAAGGATGAAGGAAGATGTGGGAGGCTTGTCCTGCTCCCCGTGAGCAGCAAAGAGGTGAAGGGAGGGCATAGAGATGAGAAACCAGTCACCAAAGGATCCTCGAGGGCTGGCATTCCACCCCAAAGGAGATCCAAGTCAGCCAAGAGCTGCAGCACCTGCACCCTGCAGGGAGAAGTGGGTGCCTGAGCCAGGGGACTCTGGGGTTCCCAGGAGCACGGGCCCTGCAGGAGGAGCCTGCCCCTGCTCTGGTTGTAGAGAGGACAGGGAGCCCCCGATGGGCCAAATGGAAACCTCTGCACTCAGGAAGTGGGAGGGTGTGAGGTCCTGTGTTAGGTAAAGAGAGGATGCAGAGAGCGCTCCTGCCCTGGACCCAGCCGCTGAGCCCAGAGAAAGGGTCCTCAGACTGATCAGGCGGGGAAGCAGGGTTTATTCTCAGAGGTAGGAAGTTCAATGGGGCAGCTAATAACTGCGACTGCCACAGCCCAGGGGAGGCAGCTAAGATCACCAGAGCCCCTCCTGCACCTGAGCCCACCACCCCCACCCCGCTGCCATGTGCCACCAGAAAGCACATATTCCTGTGGGACATCATGTTGCCTATGAAGCCACACATACCCTTCAGTTTGTATTTTCTCTGTGACTTCATAATTCTCCATGACTCCCAGATCCATATCTCAGGCCCAGAACCTCTCCTGAGCTCCAGACCCCTCTGCTCAGTGGCCTTCTGGGCCTTTCCAGCAGGATGTCCACAGATTCTCCTAATCCACTAAGCCCAAAGCCTACACCACTTCCTGTGCTCCCCAAAACCGAAGCCTAGCCTGCTCCCATGTCTTCCACAGCCATGTGGCTACACCACGCTCTTTCCTGCCTCCTTCCTCCCCTTTAAGCAGATTGACTTCCCTCTCCCCATCGAGACTGTCATCTCACCAGGATGACTGCAGCGTCTCTGAAGTGGTTTCTCTGCCTCTGTCTTGCTCCCTCCAAATCCATTTTCCACCCTCCAGCCTGAGCCGTCATTCTGAAAGCACACTGAACATCTCATCCCTCCGCTCAACCCCTCATCCGTTGCCTCATCAACTCCACAGGGGAAACTGTGGTCCTTGTTGAGCATGGCCTGGCCTCCCCAGCCTTACTCCCCTCACTCCTCCCTGTCTCCCTGGACGCCTCCTCCACAAAATCCTGTTGCATCTAATAAGAATAAACCCCATACAATTTTCCAGATGCACCATTCTCTTTCACTCTCCAACACCTCTACACGGGCTTCAAATGTCCACCCTCCCCTCCACCCTGTGCCTGGCAGAAGTCTGCCCATTTGCATACCCCATCCAGATGCCATTCCCTCTGCAAGCAAAACCTCTTACTCCTGCACCCACTACAAATCCTCAGTAGACCCTCCTCTTGCCCCCCGTGTATTTTGTGTAGCAGATCCCCTCCCATTAAACTGTGTACCCCATGAGGTCAGAGACCGGGTCGCATTGGTCTCTGCACCCCCAGTGATGAGCTTCATGCCTGGCCTCTGGTGGTTGCCACTTACTCATGGGATGAAATGAAAGTAGAGTGATGAGCAGAGTTAGCTAGGAGGGGAGAGTCAAGTGAGCCTGTAAAACCTCCTCTGTGCAGGGTGACAGTCTCAGGCCTTGGGACATGGGGCACCACTGAAAGAGTTGGTGCTGGGGAGATGCTGGCTCCCACGGCTGGGACTTGCAACCTTGACAATCGCCATCTCCTTGAAGCTTTCCTGGGTCCTCCCACCTGTTCCTGGGTCCCCGCCACACTCATAGCTCTTTAATAATCGTGTCTTCCTCATTTTAATCCCCCCTCTGCCCCTACCCCCAGTGTCCCGATCTGCCACAGGGCTGGCTGCAGGCTGCCAGCCTCCCCTCCCGACCCCTATGCTCCCTGCCTTCCCCTCCACACCTCCAGCTGACCGGACCTCCCGTTACCTCTGTCTAGGCTGGCAGAGCAGAGCAGCTACACTCCCAAGCCCAACACAGCCCGGAATTCTCCGTTCTTGTGCAGCCCCACACGGTTTCTTTCCTTCCGGAAGGGGGCGCCCTCTTGCTAGTCTAAGAAGATTCCCTGTCTCCTTTACCCTGCAGTATGCAGCTGAGCTCCTGGCCGTGGTCCGCCTCCCCTTCATCCACCCCAGCTACCTGCTCAACGTGATTGACAATGAAGAGCTGATCAAGTCATCAGAAGCCTGCCGGGACCTGGTGAACGAGGCCAAACGCTACCATATGCTGCCCCATGCCCGCCAGGAGATGCAGACGCCCCGAACCCGGCCACGCCTCTCCGCAGGTATGGAAGGGCACACCCCCAACCTCCCAGAAGCAGCGTCCTAGGCTCAGTGGTCCCAGCGAGGTGCCAGGCACAGATGCTGACAGTCTTAGGGTGTGTCCCAAGGATGCCCATCTGTGTCCCTGCAGGTGTGGCTGAGGTCATCGTCTTGGTTGGGGGCCGTCAGATGGTGGGGATGACCCAGCGCTCGCTGGTGGCTGTCACCTGCTGGAACCCGCAGAACAACAAGTGGTACCCCTTGGCCTCGCTGCCTTTCTACGACCGCGAGTTCTTCAGTGTAGTGAGTGCCGGGGACAACATCTACCTCTCAGGTGAGGACCCCCAGCGCTGGGGCAGGACAGGGCATGGGGATCCCGAGGGGCCTACTCCTCACCTCAGGGCTGAGGAAGGCCATGGCCCGTTAGTGTCAACTTTGCAAGTGAAGGCCTCCTCTGCCCCTGGGGCTGCGCCTGCTGACCCCGGGCCCCTCCTCACCCTGCCCACTCTCTCTGCCTCCCACACTGCCTCCAGGTGGGATGGAATCAGGGGTGACGCTGGCCGATGTCTGGTGCTACATGTCCCTGCTCGATAACTGGAACCTCGTCTCCAGAATGACAGTGCCCCGCTGTCGGCACAACAGCCTCGTCTACGACGGGAAGATTTACACCCTCGGAGGACTTGGCGTGGCAGGCAACGTGGACCACGTGGAGAGGTAATGAGGCCATGTTTAGGACAGGGCCATGCTCTTATGTGCTCCAAGAACAGACGACACCCACTCAGTGGTGATGGAGCAGAGCCTGGACCATTCATAAGGGCAGTCATCCCAGGCTCTTCAGTCACAGCACCGGGGGGCACCAGGGTGTGGGGTAGAAGCAGGTGGGATGGCATCTGTGTCACCTTTGCAGTCACTGAGATGGGAGATGGGGTGCTTCCATCCTGACACTCATTTGGGTGTCAGACAAGCCAGAGGCCCAAGATCCAGTTGCAGGAGGCCCGGGAGGAGCCAGGTCCTCCTGGCCAGGCAGTCAGGGAACACCCTGCACCATGCGTACCAGCCCAGGGACTGCTGGGGTTTTGGGCAAAGCTGGAAGCAACGTTTAAAATGCGGGTTGTGCGGCAGCAGGGCATCCTTGTCCTGCCAAGCGGGGGTCCCTCACCAGGGGGCTCCCTTCCTCCCTCCAGCCACACACCAGGACACCTGTTCATCGTACAAGGAAAGGCCACTGCACACAAACTAAGCAATTTAGGGAGAACATGCTTGCCTACCCTCTAGAACTTTCCAGAAGAAGAAATAAGCCAAAGGACCACCTGTGTGAAACTGCCATTGGCTGGGAGTTCCAGGCTGGCTTCCTCCCTAGGCCATCGTGGAGGGTCAGAGACAGGCATGAGGGGCATGGGCTGAAGAGGCTGCTTCTGGGTGAGAACACAAAATCCTTTTCCATTGAGCCAGGGAGACTGTTCGTACAGAGAGCGGACCTAGGGGAAGAGCTCAGGAAGCTTCCTCAGGCAGCAGAAAGGAGGCTTAGTCCTGCTTTAAGAGAAACTAGTGCCTGGAGGGTAACCCATCAGGCTGACCTGGCCCAAAGCACAGCCCAGGGGAGGCAGCTAAGATCGCCAGAGCCCCTCCTGCACCTGAGCCCACCCCCACCCCCATGCTGCCATGTGCCACCAGAAAGCACATATTCCCATGGGACATCATGTTGCCTATGAAGCCACACATACCCCTCAATTTGTATTTTTTTCCCCCTTGGTGGCTAATTGGACACTTGACGAATGTTATAGCAAAGATGGTTGCAGAGTGAGACAGGCTCTGAACACTCATTGTGGGCTTTTAACTCCCCCAAGTGGAGCCCAGAGATGGCTCAGTAACAGCATTTAATTGTCATATTGATCTGGCAATCATGGGCATTCCTGCATGATGATGAGGATCTTAGCGCTGTTCCTGGGCCTGGGTTGGCCCTGGTGCTAGCGGCCTTCAGTGTGACCCACTGCCCAGCTGTGCCTGCCCCAAGCATTCTGGAAGCATGTGCTTCCGATCATTTATCATCCGATAATAACCACATGAAAAAGGAGACATTTTCTCTGTAGGAGTAAACTGAGCTAGATCCGTCATTCTGTCTTACTTTTGTCAGCTATTTTTAATCTCCTAAGACACTGATTACTCATTTTGCAAACTTATGCTTGTTGATAAGTATAGGGATTTGTTCAAGGATCAAATGCACCAACTAAGCAGCGAGACAAGCTCTTCTTCCAGGGTCCTGGGGCTGTTCTCCAAGACCCAGGGCTTGCATGGATGGGCTTTTCCTGGGGGGCTAGGCCCTCCTTCTGGCTGCGAAAGGTCAGCATGGGCACAGTGTGAGTGAGACCACCCTGGGAACCCCAAGAGATGAAGGAGCAGTCCAGGACAAAAGGGTACCCTGAGGGGCCCTGAGCCCTTCCTCAGCCCACCAAACTCTGCCAGCTGTCCTTGTAGGGATGGGATGCAGGCTTGAAGACCCCTGGGCAGTGTGCATGCAAGTGGGTTGGAGGGTGCAGGGGAAGGAACGTCCACTGCTTTCCAAGAAGCATAGCTGGACCCCCTTCGGGTAGTTTGCTATCTGTGCCACACAGTGGCAATGATGAGAATTCAGGGTGACAGGAAGGTCAGGGTAATGGGGACAGGCACGAGGGTGCTTTGTTCCCCAGGAAGCGCTAATGGTACAAATGGCTATTATATTGATAATGAATGAAATATATGGTGCATTATAATTATATTACATTATGGTATTACAGGAATAGAACAAGATTATATAATTATAGATTAAGACAACAGTGCAATAGACAAACCTGTATCATATCATTATATAAATAACTGGATCTAATATTTTATAGCAATATATTGCAGTAGCTGTGGTTACTGGATAAATGATAGCAGAGTGCCTCACTCGGCAGGGTCATTTGCATGTCATTAGCATATCCTTCTCAAGCAGGAAGCTGACAGATTGAGCTGACGGGAGGGCTCATGGCTTGGCAATCAGCCACCTGGAATAACAAACTCTCAGGAAATTCACATTTGGTGCGATGTGCCATCATACTGAAAGACTGAGGACTAACAGCCACATAATCTTCCACTGTCTCCCAGCTCCTTCTGCAAGAGCTGTTTGGAGCCCTGCCATATTGGCTTAAAAAGCAGATATCTGAACTTCTGACACTGTCCAAAAAGACACTTACTCCATTGCATACAAGCCACATATTATTCGTCTGGGGCTTAATTGAATCAGCCCCGCTGCTGCCCTTTAAGACATTCCAGCCTCTTCTCAAATCCAAGCACAGAACCGGATGTCACATCACCCTCACTCGGAGGTGGAGGCACGGGCTGGGGAAGGCCAGCTTCCTGGGGCTCTGGGCTGTGACCCAGTTATGGCTTGTACCCCAAGGAGGCTCACAGAAAGCAAGCGGGCCCCATGTGCCTCCCAGGGAAGATGTGGTGGGGACAGAGCAACCCTGGCGGCACAGCACGCTGCGCCCAGATCTCACTTCTTTGCGTTCAGGCACTCACAGTGAGCAGTATGGTGAGCAATAGATGTGTCCCCCACTGGGAGGGCCTGAGTAAGCGTGGAGGCAACTGGAGTTAGGAGAGCAGACCCCGAGGAACCGACAGAAACACTGAGGACTGATATTCCAGCTGTCCCGTGAAGAAGACCTCAAATGTCCCAGTAACGCAGCCAGGCTGCTGAGCCCCAGTCTGCTTTGCCCACAGCTGCCTCGTGTTGTCCCTCTCCGCTGCCTTGTCTGGAACTCATGTTCTGTCATTTCATCCTCTTCCTCTGCCGCTTTGTCCCACACCCCACATCGGCAGATCTGCTCCACCCAACCATTTGTGCCCAGCCCTGGGGACTGAATGGTGATGGAGGAACTCTCACCCATCAACAACACGTGGGTCCCACCACACAACAAGGGAAGGCCCATCCTTTACCAGGTCCTTCCCACTTCGAGGCAGTCTTTCTGGGTGTCCTTCATCAGCAGTTTCTCCCATCAGCAGTTTCTCCCACTCTCAGGAGCAGTTACTTCCTATCTTGACTTTTCTCCTCAGAGATCTGACCCTATAGACTCCCCCACTACTTCTTTGGTCAACTCTGACTCCTGCTTCACAGACAAAGTGGAGCCATCAGTCAAGAACTTACCTTCCTGCCATCACTCCCACAAATACAGCTACACTCACGCCATCTTTGCCTTCCTCTCTCCTGTACAAATGGCCTCCACGTTCCCTCCACACTTTGGATTCCATTTGCATCCACCTCTTGGAAGCCTTCCATCATCAGCTCTCCCCTCTCTTTCATATACATTTAATCTTTCCTTATCTAGTTGGACTCCTTCCTATCAGCATGTAAACACAATTAAACATCCCCCTCCAAAATTAAAACAAAACCCATTGTGTGCTGGCTTGTGAGATCTGAATGTTACAATTACAGGAACTCTGTAAGCCAGTTGTTAACACAAAAATTTAACAATTTTTAATTATTAAAAATTAAATTATATATACAGTATTAAAAACAAAGGTAATCCATGCTCAAAGCTCACCACTTCCTAACTTTTTACTACTCTCCTGGGCCTTGAGGTTATATACGCCCATTGTACCTCTCCAGGGAGGAGATCGCAGAGAGTGGTACCCACAGCACATCTCTTTCCAACTCCACGTTCAGCAGCATCCCAATGGCAGCTTGAAATCAGCCAAATGGGAAGAGTGACATCGCGGAAATCAGCAAATGCTACAAACCATGACTTTTTCCCTAGAGAGCTGGTTGTTAAACATTCATCAGCATTCCATTGACCCGTCTCAGCTCTGAATTCTTTTCTAGGCCCTACCCTCTGTGCCACTTCACAGGTAAGTTTCTTCCAAAAGAAGTCTACACCTGCGGTCTCCACTGACACAATTGGCTTCTGTACCTCTTGTTTTAATTGAAGTGCCCTTGACTACAGAGCAGTGGCCTGCTGGAGATTCCATCCTCCGTCCTTGAAGCCCTCGCCTTCAGTGACACAGCCACTCACTCGCTGTTGGGACCCTGGCTACCCTCCGAGAATGCCTCTCAGCCCCCTCTTAAAGGCCTCATTTCCCCAGTTTGTCCTCAGCCCCCACGCGGTACACATCTCCCCAGCACACTCCTGAGCTTCCATTTCCAGCTGTGCCAGAGACCGCACAGCTTCCTATTTCATCCACACCCAAATATGTGACTGTCTGCTGCACATCCCCTATCTGTTGCCCACAAATACTTTAAACTTCATGTGAAAAAAACTGAAATTGCCCTCCTCCCCCAACCTCCCCATCCCACCAGTAGTGTCACCACCAAACAGCCTCCCAAGCCAGACCCCGGGCCATCCTTGGCAACTATTTCCCTTAGTGCCAGCATCTCATCAATGAGCAACCACACCCATTCCACCTCCTCTGCTCGCATGTCCTCATACTCTTATCATTCCTTGGTCCAAGCCACTGTTGCGTCTCTCCAAGTTTCTTGCGCAGACTAGTCTCACCTAGCTAGTCTCCCTGCTTCTGACCTCCTCACTCCGGGACATACTCCACCCTGCAGACACAGTGATCTCTCCAGAGGCCAAATTTGTTCACATTATTTCCCTGCTTAAAACCTTTGGGGCAGCCAGGCACTGTGACTCACCCCTTTAATCCCAGCACTTCTTTAGGAGGCCAAGGTGGGAGGATTGCTTAAGCTCAGGGGTTCAAGAGCAGCCTGGGCAACACAGGGAGACCTCATCTCTAGGAAAAATCGAAAAATTAGCCAGGCATGATGGTGCACACCTGTAATCCCAGCTACTCAGGCGGCTATGGTGGAAGAATTGCTTAAGCCCAGAAGATCAAGGCTGCAATGAGCCATGATCATGCCACTGCATTCTAGCCTGGGCAATAGAGGAAGACCCTGTCTTAAACAAACAAACCTTCAGGGCTTCCCCACTGCACTCCAGATAAAGCCCAACTCCCTTAGCTTGGCGCATATGGCCCTTTTTAACTACCCCCCACTTCCAGCCATTCCATGCTACAGAAGCACCTTGATGGACGATGGGGTTATGTCCTGATGAACTCATTATATGTTGAAAATATTCTAAGTCAGAAATGCATTTAAAACGCCTGCCCTACTGAACATCATGGTTTACCCCGCTTATCTTAAACATGCTCTGAACACTTACGTTAGCCTACAGTTGGGCAAAAGCATCTAACACAAAGCCTGTTTTATAATAAAATGTCAAATAGCTCATGTATTTTATTGAACACTACACATTACATGAAAATGCCAATCGTTTTGCACCATCATAAAGTCGAAAAATCATTAAGTTGGGGACTGTCTGCGTTCTAAATTCTCCCAAAATGCCACCTTTGCCACTGCTCTCCCTTCACCTGTAATGCTTTCCCTGTGCCTGCTCAATTCCGCTTCCCATCCACCTAGCTAGTGGCTTATTCACCCTTCAAGGCCCAGCCTGAGTATCGGCACCTACTAGAACTGCTGGGTGCCCCCTGCCGTGTGCACCTTGGGTTTCTCGCCTTCAGCCCACCTAGCATCCTGCATGTAATTGTTCTTTGTGTGTTTTCTTTGGATGCCTTCCCCATGGGGTCATAACCTCCTCGAGGGCAGGAATGGCGCTTCATCCAGCGCATTTCTCCAGTTTGCGGCCCTGGGCCTGGCTATAAAGCGAACGCTCAGTCCAGCATTGCCAAATGTAAGGGCAAGATTGAGCTGGATAGAGAGGGGAGCACCGCGTGAGCAAAGGGATGGAGACAGGAATTCTGCACAGAGGCTGCCACAGGCAGAAAGAGCCCACAGATGTTCCAGAGGAAGGCTGAGGGCTAGTCTGGACCAGACCCTAGGAGGCCTTGAGTGTCTCATGGCAGTGCCCCTGCTGTGTGATCTCAGGCTATGCTGGCCATGCTGAGGGCAAGGACCAGATGGTAGTGTGCTGCTCTTGCTGTGACCTCTGCCCTACACAAGGTCCATCTTGACCCTGGGCTCTTTTTCTCCTCTCCTGCAGGTATGACACCATCACCAACCAATGGGAGGCAGTGGCCCCTCTGCCCAAGGCAGTGCACTCTGCCGCAGCCACAGTGTGCGGCGGAAAGATCTATGTGTTTGGTGGGGTGAATGAGGCAGGCCGAGCTGCAGGTGTCCTCCAGTCTTACGTTCCTCAGACCAACACGTGGAGCTTCATCGAGTCCCCAATGATTGGTGAGAACCAGCAGTGTCCTCAGCCCAGGGCCAGGGTCGCACCCCTGCCTCACTGATTTGTTCAGTATCCCATCCCCAGAAGTCAGGCTAAGCCCAACAACTCTGCAGACCCAGGTCTGGAGGCGGGCAGGAGTGGCTGAGCCCCCAGCTCACGTGTCTGGAGACGGGCGAGTGAGTCAAGGCTCCAGGTTCCTCTAGGTCCCAGGCCTGTCCTCAGGCCAATCAGTCTGTTCTTAGAAGTCTTTCCAGCTTCCTTCCCTGGAGGGTCTGCTGGGAAAGAAAAGGAGAGGGAAGTCCGAGACAAGATGCCGTGACCTGCCTGCTCTGCTCTCCTCACAGACAACAAGTATGCCCCCGCTGTCACCCTGAATGGCTTTGTTTTCATCCTGGGCGGGGCTTATGCCAGAGCCACCACCATCTACGACCCTGAGAAAGGAAACATTAAGGCGGGCCCAAACATGAACCACTCTCGCCAGTTCTGCAGGTAGGAGGCTGCAGCACCTTGGCTAGGGCTGGGACGGAGGAGCGGGAGGAGGGGTGTGACCACAGTGATTTCCCACCATTCAGTGATCTCCAGGCCCAAAGCAGTGGCCCCCCCGTCCAATCACAGGAGTGGGCGTTAGCCCAGACCAGTAGGGTAGAGCACCCAGAGCAGCCCACAGCAGCCTCTGGCCCAGGAGCCCAACCCCAGGACTCCAGCTGACCCCAGCTCCAGCAGAAATGAAGCATTTCCCGAAGCCATCAAGGCTACCCTGCTCTCAGTGAGGTGAGGTCAGCTTCCCCCAGGACCACCTGCCCCATCACAGATGGAAGGCAGTGCCAGGCCGGAGCTGTGTGATACCCTGCTGGGACAAGTGACTTCTTGGGGGAATGCTCTGAGGGCATACATGATCCTGATGGCCTTGGGAGCTATGCTCGGGGCTCAGCGGCACAGCGACGAGTCTCAAAGGCTGACTGGGCAAAGCACACACACACCTGCCCCTGCAGGAAGAGAAGGTAGAGGGCCGACTGCAGCTCAGTTTTCAGGCCTCCTGGCCCTGCGGCAGTGAGATACCAGTTCCTGCTCTTCCAGCCCCATCCTTTCCTGGACAACAAGGAACAGAATAAGAAGGGTCCCCAAGGCCAGGTGCAGTGGCTCACACCTGTAATCCCAGCACTTTGGGAGGCCAATGCGGTGGATCACTTGAGATAAGGAGTTTGAGAGCAGCCTGGCCAACGTAGTGAAACCCCGTCTCTACTAAAAATAAAAAAATTAGCTGGGCATGGTGGCACACACCTGTAATCCCAGCTACTCGGGAGGCTGAGGCAGGAGAATCGCTTGAACCCAGGAGGCGGAGGTTGCAGTGAGATCACGCCATTGCACTCCAGCATAGGCAACAAGAGCGAAACTCTGTCTCAAAAAATTAATTAATTAATTAATTAATTAATTAATGGGAAAGACTTAATGGCAAATGGGAGCGTTTAGCTGGGTCTTGCAAGAGAATCAGGGAATAGGTGCACCATAGAAGGAAAATATGAGGGCCCCAGGTGGCCTGGAACTAAGAGATAAGACTGGAAGCTTCAGGGTCTGGTAAGAAGTCCAGACTGATGTGTTCTGTTTAAGACATTTCAGAAACAGCAGAGCCTTTGAAAAGGTATGTGTCCAATGTCAGGGAATAGCCAGGAAAAAATGGCCATTAGCTAAAATAAAAGAGTCAGGGCTAGAAACAAGGATGTGGATGTCAGTGCAGAGGCAGCTGAAACGCATTAAGAGAGTAAGTACAGAGAGGGGCCAGATGCTGAGCCCTCATGACGAGAGGAAGTGACTGAGACAACAGGACCAAGCCAGTGAGTGTCACATAGGGAAGGGGTCCAGGCACAGCCATCAGTCACCCTGCAGAGCATGCCCAGCCCTTGCAATCCTGGGTGGGCAGCGGCACCAGGTCACACACGAGCACCTTGGCAGGTGGAGCTCCCAGTCCAGTGGCTGACGTTCAATTCCAGTTGAGCTCCTTATTATTATCTCCCGTCGTTCTTGTGAGTCATGTTCCCAATTTGATTTGAGCAGTAGGAAGGCTGCGTGTGCCACACAAAAAAAGAGTCTCCAGAAAGCCGCAGTGACCTGAGCCGAGTGCCCGCACAGAGATCTTTCCTCTCACAGCCATGGTTGGTCACTCTGGTGGGGCGGGGAGGGAGTGCCTTCTGCCACTCGCAGGGTGGCATACCATGGTGTCCTAACTGGCCCTGGACGACAGGAGTTTTTCTTATGCCAGCCCAAGTCAGAGGGCAAAGAAGGGCAGCAAGATCCCAGATGACTTTTGCAAAAGGTACAGGCATCTTACCACAGGACACGACGTTGAGAGCCTATCTCCAGGGCCAGGTTGGAAGTGAAATGCCTAATTCTGTCCCCGCTTTCCCCCAACAGTGCCGTGGTGCTTGATGGCAAGATTTATGCAACTGGAGGCATCGTCAGCAGTGAGGGGCCCGCGCTGGGCAACATGGAAGCCTACGAGCCCACAACCAACACATGGACCCTCCTCCCCCACATGCCCTGCCCCGTGTTCAGACACGGCTGTGTCGTGATCAAGAAATACATCCAAAGCGGCTGACATCAGCAGAAAGCCCACAACAAGACTGTGGACAAGTCTGGTGAGGCAAGTGCCACACAATGATAATTTTCCAGCGACACCAACAAGAAGCCAACAAACAATCAAGGAACTCACTGCGTTCAACATGTTGAATATGCTCTACATTGAATGTAGGAAATCATCCTCGCCTTTGGGTGAAACAGGGGCACCGCGCTCAGAGCAGCAGGAACCACAACCCCGCCGCGGGGCTGGCTGCCTCCTGCACAGGCGTTTGCTCTGAACGGGGGTGCTCGCTCTGCCAGGTGCAATAGAGTTTCACGTATTTTTCAACTGGGAGAGAGAAGCTGTTTTTTCCCTTCCTGCAGAGCAAGCTTGATCCCTAAACAACCATAGATCTGTTATGACAACGTTAGGCATCAGGCTCTCTTGGAATAAGATCAAAGTGTCCTTATCACTTTGATTCCTACTTTTGTTTTTTAACCAATCTACACTTTCAGTGGCCAACAGAAAACAAGGGACAATATTGTGCATCACAAGGCCTAGGAGGCTGCTGGTCCCCACCAGGGCGGAAGAGAAGCCCGGCTGCCCACACTGAGCAAGGGGTGGCAGCCACAGGACAGCCGGGGAACGGGCACAGCTGTCCGTACTTCACAGGTTTTTCTACTGTGTTTTTGCTGGAGAAGGACAAAGTGATTGCGCTAGCTTTCTCTTACCCAGTATGAATTATTTAGATTTCTGAGGCATTTTCTTGATAAACAAAAAGGCTATTTTTAAGTACTGAGAGGAGGAGGAGGCCACAAGAGGGATAATGTGGGAATTCCCAAAGCTCTTTGTAGGTAGTGCCAGAGGGGGGCATTTGCTCTCATTTTTCTATGTGCAGAATAGAGGATCTCTCCTGGGGTGGGCAATGCCCCCATTTTATTTTTAGAAAAAGTAACTCCCAGACAGCCCCATAAAAGCTGTGCCTCGCGGAGGCATTACCCAAGAAAGAAGAGTCTGTTCTAGAAGGAGCCCAGTTCTGGCTCTGGACACCGGCCCAGCTCCCTCCATGAGGTCAAGCTGAGGATCCAGGCCAGTGGGAAGGGAAGGAGGGAGAATAAGCATCTATAAAGCACAGGAGACTATTTTTGATATTCATAGCTATATATTAAGGCACCTGCCGCAAGAGCTCTCAGGATGGGGACAGCCTTCTTAGTCGAGCCATGACAGCCAAGGCCTGAGGGCGTGAGCAGAACCACTCTTCTTGTCACATATGAACCTGAGAAAAGGGAAGCCAGGAGGGAGGTCACACCGTGGCTCAAAAGGGAAAGGCCCTCCCGCTAGTCCTTAGCCCCTCAAACCTCACACGGTAAACAGTTTCCATTCCAGGGCAGGAAGAATGCTGCCGCCACCGCCGCTGCCACTGCGCTGTTGAGTCGAAGTTGGTACCAAATACACATTTACCACTTTTATATCTGGGAAGTCAATTTGCCATCATTTCATCATAACAACCATTTATAAGAGAAAAAGACAGGACACGCTTTCCATCTTTCAGCATTTGATGACACAAAATTCCAATTCTAACATTGGGCATCAACTTCTAGCACTACAAGTGTGGCTCCCACTTGGACGAGATACCGAGCTTCGTTATGCAGTTTTTAATATTATTTATTATTTTAAAAAGTAATAAGCACAAAACTACATACATTGTATGTCATTTAAAGTATTTATGTCAAACAGGGTGCAAGTGTGAACCCAAGGACTGGAGCACAAATTCCTAACTGCCTGGGGCAGGGCTAATGTTAGCATTGGTGTGCGTCTGCCTCCAAAGGAGGTTCTAGTGGTCAGCGAGACTCAACACAGATGACATTGAAATTCCGTTTCTCTCCTCATCTATCACACTGGAGCAAAACTGGCTATTTCTGTGAATGATATGAAACAGGGTTCTCTGTAATGGTATTGTACATAGTATATGTTTATTGTTAAGTTCTTGTTATATTATAATAAATATATTTATAGATCTAGACTTGGAAGCCAATGTAATGTCTTTGTATGTCATCATCCTGCCACAGGGATGCAAAAGCCGGGCCACCCCTCATACATCAGCTCTCTGGGTTCTCTTATATAGACTTTAGTGCACATCTCAATGATTAGAAAGGATGGAACTCCATAGTGAGGGGAGGTACAGAGTTGGAAAGGAAGCCAAGAAGAAAGACAATTGAAGGTCAAAGATGAGAGGGACTTGCAAGCACCCTGGCACTGACTCTGAGGCTCTTCCTTTCATTGAAGTGCTCTTCTTATTACACACGTGCAACTGAAAGCTTCAGACCTGTCAGCTTCCCACTGGTATCATCACTCCTGTGCCAGGGACCCACTTCTTTTTGACAGTGTCAGAGCCACATGGCAAGTCCAGCTCATGAGCCTAAGAAGAGAAACCACATGCTTTCTCCAGGAAGAGGAATACAGGGTAATTTCTATACTATCCTAAAATCCAGTCAGAGGGCCTCACATGCCTTTTTCAGTCATGGCTGGGGCTGCCTCTAGGCTGCTGTATAGACCTACCTTGCTATGCTTAGGACTTGCATGCCAAGCTACCCGGGGTGATGATAAGGTAGAGCGCCAGATGGGAGTGCCCGTCCTCTGGAAGGGAAAGAAGTGATTTAGATTTCACAGATTCACAGAAGGCAGATTGGCCAGCTTTGTCATCCATGTGAAGAGCCCATACCATTAACTAAGGGTCTTCTTGCCAAAAAAAAAAAAAAAAAATCGGAAGGTGGTGGTCAGGCTAGGTGAGAGAAGGAGATGTTCAGAGAACTTGGCTGAGGCTTTATGATGAGTGGACCATACTCTTGTCAAATTATTTGCAGTGATACCTTCAGTCCTAAAGGATGGAGAATGTCTAGAGTACACTAGTCATGAAGAGCTGAAATAACTTGAAATAAAAATCAAGCAAAATCATTTTGTTAACTCCTTTCCTGTCCACCTCATTTCCCTAAATCAAGAGAAACACAGTCTCTGGGTCTATGAAGAGTCTGTATTTCAGACTTAATTCTGGGGGCTGAATAAATTGCATTTTGCCATAGAAGATGACATGTGTGTCCACTATATCAGGAGTCTATGTGACAAAGGGGAGGGTCCAGGTGCAACCATCAGAGCTGACATGAATAGTGAGACAGTTCACTGTGACGGCCACAAACAGGAGATGGTTCACATTACACATGTGTAGGATTTTTTTTTAAAATCCCGTAGCCAAAATAAGAGAACAGTCAGGAAAAATATTTGCAGTCCAGATGACAAAGGATTTATATCTTTATTAAAGAACCCATGTAATTCAATAAGAAAATGTTAAGTGATTCTGACAGTTAAAGAGAATAGGTCTTAAACAGACCCAACCAAGAAGAAATGTTGCCAGTAAACATACAACAACAAAACTCAACAATGGCAGTTGTTAAATAACGAAAACCATAACAGTGAGGTAATAACATCTTTTAGCTACTGAATTAGCCCCCCAAACCTAAGAAAAAATTTGGGGAGAGGGAATCCAAGTGCTCATGAGGAGCCGTGAACCTCGTGAGCAGTGAAGGCTCCTGTCAACCAAAACAGCGCTTTTAGAGAGCAGTGAGGCAGGGGCCGGGTATCGGGAGCCACAGGAGTATTCACACCTGACCTGGTGAATCCACTCTGAGCATCCTTGAGGAAATCATAAAACTGTGAGAAAAGTCAAACACAGCTGCCCTCTAGATCCACAGGTTCCCCATCCAGATTCAACCAACCATGCATGGAAAAAAATGGGGGCAAAAAAAACAATATCGAATAATACAAATGAAAAAACAATACAGTGTAACAGCCATGTACATGACCTTTACATTGTGTTGTTAGGTATTACAAGTAATCCAGAGATGATCGAAAGTACACTGGAGGATGTACAGAGATTATATGCAAATACTATCCCATTTACTATCGGAGATTTGAGCACTCATGGTTTTGGTATCCCTGGGGTTCCAGGAACCAATCTCCTGCAGATGCTCAGGACCACCATAATAATAACTTGCTCGCATTTGCTGACACTAACAACGCGCCCAACACTATGCTACGCACTGGCAGCATGAGGTCTTCACAGTTCTGTGAGACAACTAATACTACAGACATGCGGCAACATGGAAAACACTTAGAAAACGGGAAACGGTGACTATTTTTATATGATTGTGTGCATGTCATATATGTATATAAAGATATAGAAGATATACATCTAAAGATAGGTAAGATGTGTATATTTTTAATGACCAGATTTGCAGTCAGGAAAAAAAAAAACTCTTAGTTGTACTCATGGAACTGTGGGCAATTTTTCTTCTCTCTTGTCCAGAATTTCTGCAACAACATTATTTTTATAATAAAGATACAGATATTTTTTTAAATGGGTAGTGAGGGACAGAGAATCTTTCCCCAGAATTTCCTTTTTTTTTGGAGACGGAGTCTTGCTCTGTCACCCAGGCTGGAATACAACGGCATGATCTCGGCTCACTGCAACCTCTGCCCCCCAGGTTCAAGCGATTCTCCTGCCTGAGCCTCCCGAGTGGCTGGGATTATAGATGTCCGCAGTCACGTCTGGCTAATTTTTGTATTTTTAGTAGAGACGGGGTTTCGCCATGTTGGCCAGGTTGGTCTCAAACGCTGGACCTCAGGTGATCCTCTCACCTTGGCCTCCCAAAGTGCTGGGATTACAGACATGAGCCACCGCGCTTGGCCCTTTCCCCAGAATTTCAGTCTGAGAAATTCTCTTTTGTAAAGATCATCTCCTATTTTGGGTACTATAAACAATGGAGAAGTTAGAGAGAGTTCACTATCAAGTAACAAAGAGAATTACAAATAAAAAAATATGCTGCCATGCATTTGTGCTAAACTCTGGAATGGGTTATTAAGATCCCTGTGCATGTCCCCTCTAACTGAACCTTAATGTATGTATACAGCATAATTACACACATTAACTCATTTTATCCTCTCAACTACCCGAAAATGCAGAAGGCCTCATTTTCCCCTTTAAGAAGAGGAAACAGTCTCAGAAAAGTGGCTTGCCCGGTTACAGTTAGGCCATGCCCCAAGTGCTCTATGTACACTGCTGAGTTTCACGCTCATTACACTCCTGCACAGGACGGTTATCCCCATTGCAGGAGTGAGGCCGCGTTGCCCTGAGTCCTTAAGAAGAGAGCAGGTTTACAGCATCTCAGCATTCAAAGCCAGCTCAGTAAGACGCCGGGAGCTCGCACTACACAGTCCCTCCAAGTCTGCGGGGAGTTTTTAAGGCACAATCCTCCTCCCTGGGCTACCTCAAAAATCTGTAATAAGAAAACAGAGAACTCTGTGGATGGGATAGACATTCACCTCTGTTAGAAACAGTCCTCTGTAGAAGCAGTTTTTAAAACATCTGGTGAGAGTCTCAGCAACATAATGAAGGCTTTGGCTTTAAACAGAAAACCTGGGACTGGGGTAAGGAAAGAGTCCACTCGCTGAGATGTCAGACCATCCACTGTCGCCTCATTAGAAACTTCTGCTGTGAGCCTGCATTGTGTCATGGACTCTCAAGTAGCTCCTCACATTCTTGTCGAACCACAACCCCGGACTGGGAGAGCAGAGGAGAGGGGTGAACAGCATAAGCACTGACAGCGGCAGCCTCGGTCTCAAAGGGAATATCATGACCTTGGCACCTGAGGATATAAAAAGTTTTCCCAGCTGGGTCAAGCAGCTGCATAACATTAGGACTCAACTCCAAGAAGCCTGCTGTTCTCACATGACGGTAAAAAGAAGACTGAGAGGTGCTGTTGGGTGTAGACACGAAGAGGAAGTCCATGGATCTCTTTACAGAAAAAAACAAGACTCCAAGAATGTGTATCCACCATCCAAACTTGCCATGCATGCGCTCTGCTGCCCACTCTGGAACATATGCAGGTCATTTGGGTGTGTTTCCTCCTAGAAAATGAGGACAGCCTTTGAGTGGCTCATACTAGGTCAGTAAGACTGCCTTCTCTCCCTCCCACCGTGGGCCGCCTCGCCCTGGTGCGCAGCGCCAGCCAGATCACCCTAACTCTATTGGTGGCAAAACATGAAAAGGTATAAGCAAGTGTGCTGCTGTAGCCAGCCCTGCAGTCTACAGATGACTGAAGAAGTATTAGTTTGGTGCACAGGTAATGGCAGTTTGTGCCATTAGCAGTTTTAGTTCAAGGGTTTTCATTCACTTTATGTACAGAATTCCTTCATTCTCAGTGAAGCTGGCCACGGCTCAAGTGCAGACCTACGCACGAGAGGACCCAGGAACACTGTCTCCTTAGGGCGTCAGCCCAGGGACTTTACACCCTGTCAGTACAAATCAGCCACTGAGGCTCTTCAGTTCACCCCCTAAATTCTCCAGTCCCTTTCTATCACCACTGCCTTATTTTTTAAACCCTTATCACTTCTTGCCCTAATTGTTGCTGTAGCCCCTTTTCTATGGAGTTTTTAAATAACAGCTTTATTGACATATAATTCATATACCATACACTTCACTCTTTTAAAGTGGTTTTCCAGCATATTCATGAGTCCAGCAACAATAACCACTAATTGTAGAGCACTTTCATCACTCCAAAAAGAAACCTGTACCCATTAGCACACTCCCCATTCTCCCCCACCCCTAATCCCTGGCAACCACTAATCTACTTTTTCTCTGTGGAGTGACTATTGTGAACATTTCACAAAAATGAAATCATATGATAGAGTGGCCTTGTCTTTCCGGCTTCTTTCACTTAACAACGTGCTCTCAAGGTTCATCCATGCTGGAGCATATGTCAGTACTTCATTTTTTTATGGCCCAATACTATGGCATTATACAGACACATACAATGGATATATACAAAAATGAGTACATTTTATTTATCCATTCATCAGTGATTGGACATTTGGGTTACTTCCACATTTAGGCTATTATTAATAGTGCTGCTATGAACAGTAATATATAAGGTTTTGAGATTAATTAAATTTGGGAAATGCTGGGTTTATCAAGGTTAAATAGGTTTCTTTACTACAGATTTCTTAGAATCACAAACAGACTAACATTCACTCTAACTTCACTAAACTGGATACAAAAGGCAGACTTTTCCCAATGGCCATTACCCCCCAATCCCAAGTTTTCTTCTATTTTAAATTATGACACAAGCTCAAATAATCACATGGAATTCTGAAGTCAACACATTCTGCCTTCATTTCTGAAAGCAGCGTAACAGAAAGTAATTGTAATTTTGTGAAGACTCAGAAGCAAATTCTAATCTAGAATTCTCAAAATTTGTCTGAAGAAAAATAGATATAGGGGCTGGGCACAGTGACTCACACCTGTAATCCTAGCACTTTGGGAGGTCAAGGCAGGTGAATCATGAGTTCAAGACCAGCTTGGCCAACATGGTGAAACCCTGTCTCTACTAAAATTACAAAAATTAGCCAGGCGTGGTGGTACATGCTTGTAATCCCAGCTACTCGGGAGGCTGAAGCAGGAGAATTACTTGAACCCAAGAGGCAGAGGCTGCAGTGAGCCAAGATCACACCACTGCACTCCAGCCTAAGTGACAGAATATGACTCTGTCTCAAAAAAAAAAAAAAAAAGAAAAGAAAAAAAACAGATATATTCTTATATGGTAGCAGAAGAAATAAGATGGATATTCTCTGAAGTTGATAAAATCCTTTTCTGAATGCAGCAAAATGTCTCATAGGAATCATCTGTCCAAAGACTTCAGTCTCTCTCTACTCATACTATAATATTTTAATTGAAAAAAATCCAATAAACACACCTACAATAACTGCTCTACATATAAACTAAAACACCCAACCCACATATCCAATGACAGCTGCAAAAGTGTGATCTGACAACTTCTGGAAAAGGCACTTGGACATTTTATACTTTGTTTAATTTTGAACAATATGACAATCTTTTTAAGTCACCTGCAGCAAAGAATAGAGAATTTAGTCATTTCTCCCACCTATATTTAAAAATTGAAAACTTTCACATTAACTCTAGTATCATCATTAAAATATTGTAAAGCATAAAAATATTTTTTAATATTTGTATTTAGATTAACATTGGTATTTATAGAGAGCCAAAGTTGCATCCAATTCTAGCCATAAAAGCTTGAGAACGTAGAGTTGCTTTTCTCTTTCTGTGATTAAATACTGAAGTTCAAACAATGTGGAAATTAGTGTAAAGAAAGATTCCAAAGATCTGTAACTGATTTTTTACAGTGTGATAGACAATTACTCCTTTCTTTGCTCCGTTTCAAACATAATCTGTTAAATTTCTTTATTAAAATATGATAAACTACAGAGCTGACAGCCTACTGATGTTTCCATTAAATATGTGACATATGTTGAGACTCCCCACCACAAATAGCCTTTATTTCAGTAACATACTAAGTATAATGTTACTGTGGATTGTTACATTTCTTTCTAAAAAGATGTTCTGTTTGCAAAGTCTTGTTAAAATACTTCGCACTCATTAAAATGCTAAAATAGAAATTTGTAATTAATTTCCAACACTTCCTCAAGAAATGCTCAGCTATAAGCAAAGAGTAACCATACACAATGTTTAGAAAGACTATTATCTCATATCAAAACTAACTTTGCTTTGTTGCCACAGTGAGAAAGTTAGAAAAGCTCTGTGCTCTATGTAGATACCCATAGACACGTGACTAGGGCTATTTATGTGTTTTTAGGAATACTTCCAAAATTTCTTGAGCCTATGATCTTCTTTGTGGCTCTTAAACTGCTGTGATGATATACAGCAAGGCTTACTGATTCACCATTTGTTCAGAAATTGGAAATTCCAGAGCATATAATAATTTATAGAGATCAGGTATATTAGCCTGCACCTAACGTGCTGTTGTTACCTGGATCTGCTCTACCCACGAAATCTCTGGCAAGTCTCCATCTGGCACATTCACATGGTCTACTACTACATTCGTTCTTCAGTTTCCTTAGAGACATTCAGTTTCTTCATCCTTTCCATTGCCTCCCAATTTAGCAGCCCCACCCTGGTTTTACTTCCCAAGAATGGAATAATTCTCCCCCAAATTATCTGACTTTCCTAACACTGTAGTCCTTCTATTGGATAAACAAGACAAAATTGCAATCCTAACTTAATTCAACTGCCAGCCTCCTCTGATGTTTCATTTGGGGTGACAGCTGCAAGCAGGGGGAAAGCCCACATTCACACAGACTGCCGCTGGTGCCACTACGAATACACGGCCCCACCCCCAACCATGTCCTCACCTTCCTCTGAGATAGTTCTTTCCTATTTCCATCAGTGACTGTGCTAAATCTTCACTTCTCTCCCATGAGTTTCTTACCTAGAACCTGTGCTTGGCAGAAGAGCACGCCTTTCACCAAGATAACTTAGGAAGATGGAGGCAGTGGCCACGCAGTGTTTTAAATCTTCCAGAATCCCCCATTAAAAACAGACAGAGAAACCCGGATGAAAAATCAAAAGACTCATGGACAACACCGAAAACAAAATTAAATAGCATAGACTCCCTGGAACTCCAAATCTCAAGTAAGGAGGAACACACCACCAACACCTATGAGACTCTGTGGTACACCTGTGTGAGGAAGAAAGGAGAAGAAAGTAACTGGCAGGGAGTGGAACCAAGAACCCACAGGGACTCAGGGACATGTGCAGGGGCCACACTGAGAAGAGCAGCAGGCAGTGAGAGGAGCCTTGCGCCACAGCTCTCAGGTGAGTGCAAGGGTTCCACGGCAAGGATGAGCCTTGTGAATCCTCAAAACTAATCAGCCCAAGCCCTCTTCCAGGACAGAGCCCAGATTAAGGAAAAACTACCGGGGAAAGAATCTGAATTGAACAGCATGGGGATGAAAGAAACAAAGAAAAAGAGGTCCAGATAGAAGGAGGCGAGGGGAGAAAAGTGAGGAGATTTTAGAAAGTCAGCAGCCATGTATTTCAACATTTCACAAAAATAACAGGAGAGAGAGCTCCAGAGCCATGAAATCTAGGCTTCCTTCTAGAAGTTCAAGAAACGTAATTCCATGTAAAAATAAGCAACAAAAGGATTGAGAGGAAATACTATATAAATATATTATAAGAAAAAAACTTCAAAAGGAGAAGGCTACCCTATAGACAATAAAAGCACTGCAGAAAGCCACGCCGACAAAAGAACATGATAACCTAATATCTCAACACAAGCAAAAGGGCACGTGACAATAATATAGGAAATGAAAGAACAATATAACCCCAAATTAGAAAAACTTACAAATGAAGTAAAATAACTCAGGGAGAATTAGCAAAAATTTATTTTAGAAATGTAAGCTAAACTAGAAAGGACATAACAGTGAATAAAAAACAAATAATGCCTTAAGACAAACAGAAGGGGAAAAGAAGAGCAGGAAACTTTTTTAAGTAACAAAATGAAGAAACTTCCAGTTCTGGTTAAGACGGTGTAGATATACTCTACTGCATCTTTCCCATTGATTACAGCTAAAAATCTTGAACAGGAGACAGAAAACAATTATTAACAGGCTCTGAGAAATTTAAAAAAGAAAAAAAAAGCCAGCAAACTGGGTAGGAAAATGAAGTCAAAGAATGACCCACATGATGGTGACTTTCCTGGGTTTGCCTTTTACCCCCTATCTCCTAGTTTATTCCCTAAGGAAGCCACAACCCCAGAAGAAAAACCCTCTCATTAGACTCTCCAGACCCAGACCCAGGGGAGCCCTAGGAAAGCATCAGCCTCCTCATGGCAGCAGTGGCCATGATATCAAAAGTATCCCTAAGGGTTCTTGTCTCTCTGACCAGATCACCAGGGAAGGGGCCTCTTAGGAGCCTGAGAGTCGGGGGAAGATCGCAGAGAGTAAGGAGCTAGAGAAAAGGGTCCTTTCAATTATGGCACAAAATCCTGAGCTGCACACATGTAGAACTGACCAGGATCGAGAGAGGAAAGGCTGTGAGATCTGAACTATCATGCAGACCACCACCGGGTTCTTAGGCTTGCCCCTGGGTGGTGCACATGGAGAACTGTATTAGTTTCCCAGGGTTGTCATAAAGAATCACTGCAAACTTAGTGGCTTTAAGACAACAAATTTATTGTCTTATGATTTGGGAAGTCAGAAGTCCTAAAATGGACCTGTGTTCTTGAGGCTCTAGGGAAGAATCCACTTCCTTGCCTTTTCTGACTTCCAGAGGCTGCCTGCACTCCATGGCTTCTGGTCCCTTCTTCCATCTTCAAATTATATCACACCAACCTCTGCTTTGGCCGTCATATCTCCTTTTCCTGATTCTCCTGTCTCTCTCCTAGGAGGATCCCTGGGATTACACTGGGCCCACACACTGATCCACAATAATCTCCCATCTCATCTCAAGATCCTTTATTACACCTGCAAAGTCCCCTTTACCACATAAGAGAACATATTCACAGGTTCTGAGGATTCGGCGATGGACATCCGTGAGGAGCCATTGCTCAGCCTAACACAGGGATACAACAGAAAGGTACTACAAAACTTTGGAAACTAAACTGACGATGGAAACAGAGCCCACAGGAGCTAAGCCAGGACTTTTGGTCTGAACCTAGCCCAGTTGACTGTCTGCTAAAACAAAAAAGGTCAGTCTTTTCCTTAAGAGTATAACAGGGCCCAGAAGAGCATAAAGAATATTCAAAATGTCCAGGACACAATCCAAAACGACTTGACATACAAGGAACTAGGAATACATTAAAGAACTCTCCAGAGGAAAAGCAATCAACAAGGCCAACCACAAGACTGCTCAGATGCTGAAATAATTAAAAACTTTAAAAGAAATTCTTGGCTCCAAAATGGCAGCATAGAAGCAAGCTTGCTTCACTTCCCCCACTCCATCCAGAAAACCAAAAACAAATATACAGTGCCAAGACCATCACCAAAAATATCCCAGAACTCATATATGAAAATGAGACAGTTCCCAGGGCTGCAGAGAAGTGAAAAAACACCAAGCAGATGGTAAGAGAATAGGATTTCCACATCCATGACACCCTTTCCCCCATTCTGCCTGGCACCAAGCACATGGAAAACTTCCCCCCAACTCACTGTTTCTACACTGGGAAAAGCAAGATTAAGGCGGACAACCAGCTTCCCCTCCATCCTGGGTTCCTGGCAGGAGCCCTGTCCTTACCTTAACCCACGGAAAGCATCGCAAGTGCCTAAAGGGAGAAATATCCTTGAGGACTTGCAGAGACAAAGTGGGAAGGCAGGACATCCCCAGCCCTGGAAACTTTGCTCTATAACTCTGCCAGACAAGACACCAACGCAAATGACTGTTGAGCAGTGCCATGCTGTGGGAGGTTCATCCCACGTCTCCCGGGCACGAGCCCTTCGGCAACCTTCCTACACGGCCTGGATATCCCCTCTGGGATCTCCCTCATTTGTAAGGGTAGCTCTCCAATCATTTACTAGTGCTAAGGTAAACCTGGGTTTAAGGCGCCACCAAAAGCCAGAAAGGAGGCAGTGACCTAGCAGCAAAAAAAAAACCCTCTAAGTTATCTCGCTCCTGAGCAAGAAAACTGACTAGAGACACCTGGCATTCATTCTTCCCACAAGAAATGGCAAAAGCAACAAATAAACAGCTAAGAATTGATTGGAGTGTCAAAGGGGGGTGCTAGAGTACAGGCACGGGAGTGCAGACCTATCTGTGGTGATCAAAAGTCCAGGAGGGCAGGCCGGGTGTGGTGGCTCACACCTGTAATCTCAGCACATTGGGAGACTGAGGCCAGTGGATCAGTCGAGGTCAGGAATTTGAGACCAGCTGGGCCAACATGCTGAAACTCCATCTCTACTAAAAATGCAAAAATTAGCTGGGCATGATGGCGCATGCCTGTAATCCCAGCTACTCAGGAGAATGGCTTGAACCCAGGAGACAGAGGTTGCAAGATTTCTACAAGAGATCGTGCCACTACACTCCAGCCTAGGCAACAGAGTGAGACTCAGTCTCAAAAAAAAAAAAAAAAAAAAACCAGTCAGGAGGGCAGTGTGGAGGCACCCAGTGTCTGCAGCCCTGTCTCCCCTGCCCAAATCAGATCGGCCTAGAGCCACGAGGGACTTCCCATCACAGGGAACAGGTAAGCAGAAGATCCCCATCAACCCCACTGCCACTGCTGATGCCTACAGTCCTTACAACAAGAGAATCCCCCAGTCTGCTAGTTTGGAGAGCTGCCGGGAATTCATCCAGCTGCATTGCCCCAGATTACGAACACAAAGTGTGCCCTCCATTACCCTACCCTCTGTGAGCCAAGCTGCTGCAGCACTCTACCATCTTGAGACCAGAGCCACTTCTGAAGTGCACCTTCATCTGCAGGCCAGTAGCCACCGCACCTCTCCAGCACCGGGGCTCCATCTTCATTCCACCAATCCCACACTGGTGGCTGAACATCACATCCCAGCAGCATAAAGCCCCAGCATCAGCTGTGACACCGGTCCTGAGCAACAGGAAACTGACTCCCACCACCCTCACTTCCAGCCAGAGGAACAGTATGGGAGTCCTGCCCAGGGTGAAGATACTCTTGAGCCAGCCAAACCGCTACGTGCCCTGCCCCTCAAGCCTCCAAGCAACTGACACACTTCCAGGAGAGCAGAGCAGCTATATGCCTGTACCCAGAGCCTACATAATAGCCCTGAGGTGCCCCACCCTATGCAGACAAGTCCCTGACCCGCCTCATGACCCTATGCCCAGAATCAGATAATGAGAAGCAGCTCTATGGGCTGCCCCTGGCAAAAATGACCCCAGCCCAGCTGAGCAGCTATGTGCCCATACCTGGGACTGAGAGACAGCTCCACAGGCTGCCCTGGAGGTTAAGCCCCAAGGCCAGCCAAGTAGCTGTGTGCCAATGTCCCTGGCCTAAGAAACAGCCCCATGGGTCACCCCCTGTGGAGGCATCCCCAGGCCAGCTGAACAGCTGTGTGCCTACATCCCAGGCCTCAGAAACAGCCCCATGAGCTGCCCCAGGCAGACATACCCCCAGGTCAGCCAAGCAGCTGTGCAACCATATCCTACCATATCCTAGACCTGAGAAGCAGCCCTCTGGACCACCACCCAGTAGACATACTCCATGCCAATGAAGCAACTGTATGCCTATGCTCTAAGCCAGAGAAACAGTCTCATGGCCCACGCTCAGCAGACATGTCTCCAGACCAACTGAGCAGTCACGCAGCTGTGCCTCAAGCCTGAAAAACAGCCTTATGGGTCTGCCCCCAGGCCGGCCAAGCAACCCATGCTCCTAGACAAAGTAACAGCCCTGTGCCCCCAACCTCAGTGAGCCAGACCTCAAACTGGCTGACCCACCATGTGCACACACACACCCTCAATCTGAGAAACATGCTGGTGAGCCCATCCCTGGCAAGGCTGGGCCACTGTTGCCACAAACTCTCAGCCTAGGCCACTGAGAAATTTGCAAACACGAGTGTGGACTGCAGCTGAAGAAACTATATGGGGACTACACTACTGTGTCTACCTAGAACCAAGGCAAATGACCCCCACCAAACTGATACCCCAAGAACCCATTCATGTGAATAAATCTTTCCCTTTGAAACCTACTCTATAAAATTGGAAAAGGCAACTTTTCCACCAGATCCACAGAAATCAGCATAAGGGCACATCAACCAGGAAAATGCAAGAAAACATGTAACCTCCAAAGAAAACAATAATTCTATAGGAACAGACCCCAGTTATAAGGAAATATATGAAATGCCAGAAAAAGAATTCAAAATAATCTTAAGGAAACTCAGTGAGATACAAGAAAATAAATATAGATAACGAAATCAGAAAAACAACTCATTATTTGAGAACTTTAATAAAGAGGTAGTTAACACAAAGAACCAAATAGAAATCCTTGAGCTGAAGAGTTTAGTGAATGAAAAAATACAACTGAGAGCTTTAACAACAAACTAGACAAAGCAGAAGAATTTCTGAACTTGAAGACAGGTCTTTAGAAATAACACAGACAAAAATAATAATAAAGAACAAAAAAGAATGAAGAAAGCCTACACGATTTATAGGACACCATTAAGCAAAAAAATATTTGTATTATGGGCATTCCAGGAGATGAAAAGGGAAAAGTTGAGTAAAATGTATTTAATGAAATAATAGCAGAAAACTTCCTAAGTTTTGGGAGAAAGATGGAAAGATGGACACCTAGGCCCAGGAAACCCAAAGGACCTCAAACAGATTCAACCCAAACAGGTCTTCTCCAAGATACATTATAATAAAATTGCCAAAAGTTAAAGATGAAGGAAAAAATTTTAAAAGCAGCAAGAGAAAACTGTCAGGTCACATATAAGGGAATCTCCATTAGACTAACAGCATATTTCTTAGAAGAAACCTTACAGGCTTTGCAAACTACTCATCTGACAGGGAATTAATACCTAGAATACACAAGGGACTGAAACAACGGGAAAAAAAACAAACTATCTGATTTTAAAATGGGCAAGTAGCCAGGTACAGTGGATTACCTCTGTAATCTCATCACTTTAGGAGGCCAAGGTGGGAGGATTACTTGAGCCCAGGAGTTTGAGACAAGCATGGGCAACATGGCAAAACCCCATCTCTACAAAAAGTACAAAAAGTTAGCCAGGCACGGTGGCATGTGCCTATAGTCCCAGCTATCCAGGGGCCTGAGGCGGGAGGATCACATAAGGCCAGGAAGTCAAGACTGTGGTGAGCTATGATCGTGCCACTGCATTCCAGCCTTGATGACAGAGTGAGATCCTGTCTCAACCAAAAAAATAAAAAAAAGAACAAAGGAAAGGAAGGGGAGAGGAGAGGAAGAAAGGAGGAAAGGAGGAAGGGAGGGGAGAGGAGAGGAAGAAAGGAGGAAAGGAAGAAGGAAGGAAGGAGGAAAGGAGGAAAGGAGGGAGGGAGGGAGGAAGGAAAAATATTAGTGGTTGTCAGGGGCAGGAAGGGAGGAATGAATAGGTGGAACACAAGGGATTTTTCAGGGCAGCAAAACTATTCTGAATGATACTGCAGTACATGGTATTAAACATTTGTCAAAGCCCACAGAATGTATAATACAGAGTGAGCCCTAATGCAAACTATAAGCCTTAGATAATAATGATGTATGAATATTTGCTTATCAGTTGTAACAAATGCATGGCACTAATGCAAGATGTTAATAATAGGGGAAATAGGGTGAGGGGCAGCCCAGTGGACAAGAGATAAAAGGGAACTTTCCAGAGAGATCCAAGATGGCCAATTAACAACAGCTCAGGATTGTAGCTCCCAGTGAAAGCACAGAGAGCGAGTGGACGCTGCAATTTCAGATGAATTTCTGTGGCCCACAGACTGGGAGATTCCCGGCGGAGGAGCCACACAGGTCGCCAGCGCGACTCTTTTGGCCGGCACAGCTGTTTTGCCGGTGCCCCGGCGCAGCGCAGCGCTTCTCAGTGCGGAGTATACACGACTGGCTGCCCTTTGAGTCAGGCTCAGCTGGTCTCATCCCCACAAGGAGAACAGCAATTGGAAGCGCTGAGGACTGAGAGTTTCACAGTAAGCACAGCTGAACCAGGAAGGTCCAGCGCTGCAGGGAAGGGGCGTCTGCCAAAGGAAAACTAAGAAACAGAAAAAACTTCATCACCGGGCAGTGAGATCCAAGATGGCCGATTAACAACAGCTCAGGATTGTAGCTCCCAGTGAAAGCACAGAGAGTGAGTGGATGCTG